>JADRCD010220590.1:22908-41284 GCA_019843815.1 Montemys delectorum | reverse complement strand
GTGTGTGTGTGTGTGTGTGTGTGTGTGTGTGTGTGTGTGTGTGTGTGAAGGCATGACATTCTTCATGCTTGGGCTTGGACATCCTGTTCTTCCTCTCTATTCCATCCCTAGAGATCTCTGTTCTCTACCTGTGGGTCATGACCCGTTTGGGGTTGAAAGACCCTTTTACAGGATTACCTAAGACCATCAGGAAGTATAGATATTTACACAATAATTCATAACAGTAGTACAATTACAGTTATGAAGTAGCAACAAGAATAATTTTATGGTTGGTGGGGGGGTCACCACAACATAAGGAACTATATCAAAGGGTCACAGCATTAGAAAGGTTGAGAACCATTGCTCTAATAAGTGTATCTCTATGCCAGTTTCTGCTACAAATGTATTTCTCTGCCCATGCTTCACTCTGGGATTCAATTTTCCTTTAGTATCTGCCCTAATTAGCTTTGACTGGTAGTTTGACAGAGCTTAGAGACACCTTTGAGAATTGTCTAGACCAGATTGGCCTGTAGGCCAGTCTGTGGTAGAGTATCTGGATTGGTAATTGAGAAAGGTGTGCCCAGCCTACTGTGGGTGGTGCTGTCCCTCAGCAGGTGGCCCTGAGCTGTATAAGAAGCCCTGAGCTGTATAGGAAAGCTGACTGAGTATGAACAGGCCTGGGAGGCCCGGGAGGCAGCTAGCAAGCAGCACCCTACTTGCCTCTGGTTCTTAACTGTGTATGCTTGGCAGTGAAGTGAGCTCCTTGGTTGGGGTGGTAACGCTGTGTGGAAACCCAAGCAGGCCTGCCTCTGAGCAGTAACGGTCTTTAACATAGAAGCTGAAACCAACCCTTTCTGCCTCCAAGTTGCTTCTTGTCAGAATATTTTATTACGGCCACAGAAATGACACTAGGACAATGTCATCAGGTCACTTATTGGCCACTCATGTTTATTTTGTGAGGTAGAGCCTGAGCTTCTCCTACATCTGAGGACTCGGGCAGCCCCTCCTCATTGAAGAATAGACATATTGTCCCAGTGTGCATTCAGCCATTGGCAGGCTGGAAAACTGGTTCTAAAATATCGCTTTCTTTAAGAATTTGAATGAGTGGGGACTAGGGAGATGACTCGGTGCATAAAGCACTTGCCTGGTATGGTGGTTTGCATGGTCTATGTCCTTCATAGGCTTCCATATTTGAACACTTGGTCCTCTGCTGGTGCACTGTTGGGGAGCTTATGGAACTTTTAGGAGATGGAGGCTTGCTGGAGAAAGTACGCCCATGGGGTGGGGTTTGAGTGGTTAGAACCTTGCCTCTCCTTCCAGTTCACCCTCTCTGTTCCTTTTTGTAACTGACATTGTAAGCTCTTGGCTTGCTGCTCCTGCCACCCGATGTCATGCCCCACAATACCTTATAGACTCTCCCTTAACCATAAGCTCAAAATCAACTCTTCCTTCTATAAGGTGCTTCTGGTCGTGATATTTACCACAGCCACAGAAAACTAACTCATACACCTTGTAAGTATGAAGATCTGAGTTCAGAGGCCCAGAGCCCACATAAAGCCAGATACCGTAGTGTGCGGCTATAACCCCAACTCCATTACAGCGATATGGGAGACCAAGATAGCAGGAAACCTGGAAGTCTGTGGACAGGGCTACCCTGATCTACAGCAACAAAGAAGAGTCCCTGGTCACTCGAGGGAGAGGGAGAGGACAGATACACAAGGTTGTCCTCTGACCACTACACATGTGCTATACTCACACAAACACGCATAAACACTTACACACATGCCATATACAGGCATGTAGCAAAATGTAGAGAGGAGAAAAAGATTGCAAAGAGGTTTGTGGCTATTGTTTGCTGGTTATACTTTTGGTTCACACATTGGAATTCAGAGCCTCATTCATGCTAGGCAAACACTGAACCGCTGAACAACACTTTCCTAGTGTGGGTTTTAAAACATGTGATGCTCACAGTGTCCATCAGTTTGTCCGCACACTAGCCCTAGACCAAGAGAATGAAGTCAGCCCTCTCTCTGCATTAGTCAGCTTCCTCTAGGCCAGCGGGCCTCAACCTTCCTAATGCTGTGACCCTCTAATCCAGCTCCTCATGCTGTGGTGACCCCCAACCAGAAAATTATTTTGTTGCTGTATAACTGAGGCAATAAATCCATAACTGTGATTTTGCTACTACTATGAATAGTAATGTAAATATCTGATATGCAACCCCACGGGTTGAGAACCCCTGCTCTAGAGGAACAGAACCTAGAATGCACACATATGCATGTGCACACACGCATGCGCACACATACACATATACACATATATATACACACATATACATACACACATACCATGATCACATGTGCACACACACATACACACTATACACACATACCATGCCCATGTGCACACACACATACATACACACATGCATACACACACACACACACACACACACACACACACACACACACGCATATAAATACAAACTCTGTTGCCAGTTCAGTCCAAGAAGCCAGGTACTTCAGCACTTATAATCTGGCACAAAAGGCCCTGAAGTTCCCAGAAGAGCTGTGGATGTTGAGTCCAATAACAACTGAGCCCTTCATCCATTGATGCTAGCAGGAACCATAGGCACATTTACTTGAAGAGTCACCAGCCCACATTTGGGACCCCCCTAACCCTGCCCTCCACAAATCTTCTTCAGAACCATTCTCATGGACAAAGCGAAATTGTCATCTGTTACTTTTGGTGAGGGTTAGAGCTGAGAGCGGCCCTCACAAATACTCCCATGAAGCCTTCCCTGTCACTTAGAACTGTGTTACCATGAAAGCCTCAGGCCATCTGACTCAGCCCTTCCATTCGCAGTGCTGCCTACATGGCAGGAGCCCCTAAAGGAAATCAAGTTCTCCTGCCTGCATCTTTGCAGCAGATCCACTTCTCTCCTTCTGTCTTCTGCTTCTACGCTCAACAGAGAAGCTCTGCGGTTCCAAGACGCACCCTTGCTGGTATTAATTACTATAATTACCTTCCTGAGCAGGGAAAGCATTGGTCGGACTAAAATCTGGCTGGGTGGGTATCTATTTCTGGTTGTCTGTGTGTCCTCTGTCTCTAAAGAGAGTAACCAGGGTAGATGGAGCCAGGAGAGCTGGAAGCATTAAGCAAGAAGCTGTTCTGAAGAAGTCAGCGGAGGGCTCCCAGGACTGAGCATAAAAATTAATTACAGAAAAGGAATACATCATTAATGTCAGAGCTCACAATAGGTCCCAGTGTGACTATTATGTGAAATTAATTACTCCCTACTCCACTTTCCAAAAATCATCTTCTCTGCACTATGAAAATAGTCCTAATTACTGGCATGGACTGCTTTAAGTCATTAAGGGCCATCACTTCACACGACGCCCGTGCTCATTCTGCAGTTGTACTTGCGTTTAAATATAGCAGCCCTCGTCTCTGTGAAGATCTTCCCAAAACACTTACATATTTCGTTAAAAAAAAAATGTCAAATTGCAAGACCAAGGTCTTAGGGAAAAGCAAATATTAAGAATCAAATAATAGCATCGATTTGTTTACGCAGAAGACTACCCTCTAAGAATAGAAAGCCGGTCGCATCTCTGCAGGTGAGAGCCTTCTTGCAATTGGGCCTTGGACCTGGAAAATAAAAATGGGGAGAAGCAAGCAGAGCCCAGAGCTCGCAGCAGCTTCCCAGCCTTCTCACTGCCGGCACCCCTTAATGTAGTTCCTCACGTCACCACGACGGAAACTTACCTCGTTGCTTCTTCATAACTGTAAATTTGCTGTTATGAATTCTTATATTTTTGGTTGTGAGCCTAGCCTTTAACGGCTGAGCCATCTCTCCAGCCCGCTGTTATGAATTCTAATGTAAATATCTGATGTGTAACGCCCACAAGAGGTCACGGCCCACAGGTTGAGAACCACTGACTTATCGCTGGCAGGAATGGGAGGACATTAAATGGACAACTGTAGAATGTTACCTGTGTCGAGAGGCTTGATCCAGTCTGGGGCAGAGGAAGTAACATTTGAGCTGAGATCTGAAGGGTGGAAAGGGGCAGAAAGACTTTTCCCAGCGGAATAAACTATGTCTATGATCTTCACTCACAAGGGCTGGAGGGACAAGTCACTGGTCATAAGCTCCTCCAGCGGGTCCCAGTTCAGTTCCCAGAGCCCATGCTGGGCAGCTCACAACAATCAAGCCCAGCTCTAAGGGATCTGACTCCTTCTTCTGGTCTGTAACATTACCTGCACTCACAGACACAAACCACATACACACACTTTTAAAAAAAATAATTAAAATAATTGTGATCAAAGATAAAGAAAAATGAGGTAAGGGACAGTCGAGTTATAGGAGTCTGGTGTCCCATGAAGTAATTTGTGCCAAGGATGTTTTGGGGCAGCAGCCAAAGTCAACTACTGGTCAGACTGACTATTTTTTGTTCTGAATCCTTTCATGTTTAAGGAACCAAGAACAGGACAACTAACTTCCTTCTACCCTCCGTGGGAACCGCCAGTGTGAGGGATCACATTTACCTTATGGTTTCCATTCAGGTGCATGTTGTTGATTTCTATTCAACCGTCTGTCTGACAGTAAATTCCACTGATGGAGCCTGAGGACAGGGAACTAGCCTGTGTGACTGTGCATGGTCTTCAAAACGGGGAACTAAGTTAGGACAGGCTTTCCTTCGGACCTCAGAGCGCACTGGGATGTTCCATTGCATCCCTCGTAGATCCAACATCCAGTGTCTACCTTGTGTTCCATTGTCTTGGCTTTGGTCTCTTCATGACCTCCACAGTTGGAAGAGTCATTGGTTCATAGGGTGGCTTTTGCTTGGGGTTTGTCTGTGGTGCACGGATGAGTTAGAGTGGATTAAAGTCCTTGTGGCAGGAATATCACAAGGCTACAGTGTATTCAAAGACCATGTGCTTGGCTAGTGCCCTGGCTGGGAGGGATAACTTTGCTCACTGAACTGAAGAGGAATCTGCTGAGTTTTCCCGTGGAACTCCAAATGAATAAATATCTTGTGTGATACTTCAAAGGCTATATAAAGACACTATTTCTGGCTTAGCCTTATCACCAGCTAGCATCCCTTGATACTTCTTTTACTATAGTGGTTGCCCAATGGTAAATTTCTGATCCTGTATTCCTTCTACGTGTATCATAAACTGGAAGTCCACTTGAAGAAGGAGCTTGATGTCTACCGTAGTCACCCACCCATCCATTCACTTCTTTAAATCACTATGGATGGATGGATCCCTGTGTTATTCTGTAAGTTACAATTTCATCCTTCATGCTCTGGTTACCCTTTCCTCAGCTAGTGAGAATCCTTCTCGGCTGACTTCTGATTCGTCCGTGTTACTCCGTGAACCTATATGGGGTTTTTCTAATCTACCCTTGCTCCAGCCCTAGACTCTACCTGGCTCCTTTCAGTAGAGTTGTATACCTGGGGATGCTGAGCTGGAGGGATGCTGAGCCCAGGTGGCATTTCAATTATTTGACTGTTGCTGCCTCCGAGGATTGGTTGAAGAGAGAAACAGACTCACTCACTGAGGAGGCCAGGAAAGCTTGGCTTGGAGCACAGGACAGAAGCTAGGGCTGATAGTGATGGTGTAGGAGAAAAATGCAGATGCCTGTAAGGTAGATAGAGAGCTAGAGCCAGCAGAGCAGTAATGGGTGGAATACAGCAGTGGGGGGTGTGGAGACAAGAGATACGGAGAAGGAAAGAGCAGGTTTTGACAGGAGTGATTCAAACATCTTGTTTGGGCCTGTGAACCTTGAAGGTAGCCAGGGTGTGATGGGAGGGGCAGTGGGCACGGGAACCTGGGCTTCTGTCTATTGTGAAGGATGGAGCCTTCTTGCCCCCAGGTTTCAAATCAGTTCCTCCCGATTAGGGAGCGCTGCAGAGTTGCACTCTGTTTCGCTTTCTTCATTCAGTACTTGGTAAATACTTGGCATTTTCACAGCGGATTTTAAAGCCCCAGGGCCTATTTTCTGGCTGTAGCCCTTGATGTGTTTATCAGGAAAGAGGAATATAAATAGATTAGTTTCTGGTAGCATCTCATGGTTACCTAGCTCCAATACACTAGAAAAGGCATCGAGTTGTGTTTGTCACGTTTCACATGTGTGGTCAGTGATCTATGCAGGTGCTAAGAATAGGTGATGTATGTGCATACATGTATTCATATGTATCATTAAAACTGTTTGCTATCAAAGATACATAACAAAATTAAGACTAATGGAGTTATTAAAATCAGGCTGAGGAGTGGCTGGAGAGATGGCTCAGCAGTTAAGAGCACTAGCTGACCTTCCAGAGGACCTATGTTGGATTCCTATAGCCTACATGGTGGCTCACAACCTTCTATAACTACAGAAGGTACTGTGTACATGGTACATAGGCATATAGGCAGGTAAAAGCATTCATAGCCACACAATGAAAGTAAATATCAATCTTTGAAAAGAAAAACATGCCAAAGGCTGGAAGGGTGGCTCAGTGGTAAAGAGCACTTACTGTTGTTTTTCCAGAGGGCCTGAGCTCTGTTTCCAGCACCCAGAGCAGGTGCTCACAGCAGCTCTGTAACCCCAACTCCAGGAGATCCAACGCCTCCTTCTGGCTCCCCTGAGCACTGCACTCATACACACAAACACAAAGACTCACACATGCATACATTTAAAAAAAAAAAAAAAACAAGAGTCTTCAGTGGGCTGAAGAGATGACTCAACAGTCAACAGCATTTGCTACTGTGGCAGGGGACCTGGGATCAACTCCTAGCACCCACATGGTAGCTGACAACTATCCCTAACTCCACTTCTCCAGGGCTGGGATAGTCAACACCCTCTTCTGACTTCCATAGCCACCACACATGCACGTGGTACCGGTACATACATGTAAGCAGGCAAAGCAGAAATAACAAGACAACAAAATGAATAAATCTAACAAAACTATTTTTGAAATCTCCAAACAGTGCTCTCTTGTCAACCACTGTACATAAAATATATTGGTTAAAGTCTGTGACAGATACTTCTACCACCGCATTTTCAGAACCCAGTGGATGGACAGAAGAATTCACCTCAATTCAGGAAGATGCCATGGCTTGAATATGTTTAGAATGTGCCCCCCCCACACACACACACAGTACTGTGCACTAGACCATAGTATGGCAGTGTTGTTGTAGAACCTTTAGGAAGTTGCATGCAGTGAAAGGTGCTTGGGTCATGTTGACATTGTCCTTGGAGGGAATTCATGAGACTCAGCTCTTCCAAGAGTCGGTTGCTTTTTTTTTTTTTTTTTTTTTTTTTTTTTTAAGCAAAGTTACCTCACATGCTTAGTTTTGCATGCACACAAATGGTTCATTTTTGTGCTCATCATCCATGCCACAACCCAACTGGGGATGGTTCATTAGATGCTGAATAGATGGGATCGCCTAATCTTGGACTTTCACATTCCAAAACTCAGCTGAATAATCTCTCTCCTTTCTAAATCATCCAGATGTGGGTACTTTGCTATAACACCAGAAAACGGACTAATACACAGGACCGAAGCCAGAACTGCTACTGAGTCAATACATAATTCATAAACACATCGTGGTTCTGTCACAAGACCCGCTTCTCAGACTGAAAGAGACATTTGGCTTTCGCACATAAGGTTCTGTCCTCTCGGTGGACATAGATTTGTTTGTTTGTTTTGGCATTTTGGGGTGATGTTTACTGAGTTACTTTTCCCTCTAAATCAGAAACAGCTGATTTTAATTGGGTTGTTTTTAGAGTCCATTCTTGATTCCGATGTGCAGTGGGGGTATTTGATACCCCTTGGCTTCATTTCTATTTTAAATCAAGGACTGTCACTGACCATACCTCTACAGAGTAGGATCCATAGACAAAAGCCCATGAGTAGTCAGGATTGCTTCTAGGTATGGCTGTGGCTGGGCAGGAGCTGAGTATAGGTCATGACAACCCTGCCCAATACTGACCACATGCATTGGCTTTTTGGCCTTGTGCTTCTTTGAACCAGGCTTTATGTGGAAAGGTGAAGGTGACAGTCACTCCAAATGAGATCTTCCCTATTTGGACTCACCGTGTGCACCTCCAGTTTCTGTCATACTAGAAGCATCAGCTCTTTAGGATCCTGCTTACCTTACCTGTTGGCAGTGTTCATGACAGCTTATGTAGAGCTCTCTGCAATGAGCGAGGTCTTGGATGCACTTCTCTGTCGGGGAACACGGCCCACACAGAGCAGCATGGTGGTGCTTGGAGGGGCAAAATGATGGCAGACCCCAGTTGCTCAGGTGATCTGGTACCTTGAAAAGCCTCCTCGGAATAGCATGCCCGCCACCTCCAAACAAGAGATTGAGGAAAAGAGTTTAACTTTCAGCAAGACTGACACAGCATGGTGAACAGTCACTATGAGCACGTAAGTGCTGTGTGCACAAAAAGTCACTTTGATGTCTGCCATTCAGGGTCCAAAAAGACCACAGCTGCCAAGTTGGGCTTCCCCAGGTTGGTGGTTGGCCAGTGTGATGGTTTGGTGAGCACCCTATGTGACTACTCATGAGCCCTTTTCTCAGTTACTGATTGTATTTAGAGGGGAGGGAAAGAAGGAGAGGAAGAAGGGGAGTGGGAGGGAAGGAGTAGGGGCAGGGGAAGAGGGAGGGAGATGGAGAGACTGGCAGGTGGAGGAACTCCTATCTGGCTGTACTACCCACACACAGTACCCTGTGTTCGATGCACTGTTTGCTTTTCTCAGTATACGCAACCCATCAGTAACTTCTGCTGCGAAAATGCCTTTAATGGGTCAGGATGATATGTGAATGACTTTAAATAGTGTTTCCATTTTTTGTCCTACTATCTAAGCACTAGGACGGGAAATTATAGATGCTGACGAGTTGCGTGTTTAAATACTGCTAGACCAATTTCACACAATGGTGAGGAAATGTTTTTGTGCCAATATTTTTATCTCTTTGTCATTTCCATCATTTTTATTTTAGTCTTTTCCATCTGTGAGCTCTAATGGATCCTGTTCTATATGTGATGTATACGGAACTCCCTGGATTCTATCTCATAACGTGATGGCTGATGCGTTACCCCAGTTCCATAGTATCCTCCATTATGTAAACATTCAGCTCAGAGCCCCATGTTAATCTGCTACATAGTATCCTCCATAATGTAAACATTCAGCTCAGAGCGCCAGTTAATCTGATACATTGCCCGTTCTGAGCTGGATACAATGTTACACATGTAGGAGCAAAAACATTTCCTACCCTATTGAGACTGGTTGTCTTATGCCTTATGTCACTAATCAACTTATAAAGAGAAAGGGTTTATTATTCTCCTGGCAGGAGGTTCCAGCCAGGAATTGATGATTCCCACTGCTTTGGGGCCTCTGGCGATATAGCTCATCACAGTAGAGTAAAGCCACTCACCTCAAGGCCAGAATGCAACAGAAAAAGAGACCAGGGTCCCATACCCATCTTTGATAGCATGTCCTCAATGAGTTCTTTGGGCTCTTACAAAACCAGCCCACCACCCATCAAAGGCAAAGACCTTCTGCTGGGCCCTACCTCTCAGTAGCGTATATGGGAAGTGAGGCATTTGTGGGTCTTTTAGGATCAGAATCATAACAGCCGCAGAGCCCTGAGAATGTTTGCAGTCTAGAGAGAGGTGGGGTACTGTGACGAACACACCAGTAGCTAGAGCCTCTGTGCGAAGTCAGTGGGTTAAGATCAGTGTTCTCAAGCTGTAGGTCACAACACCTTTGTGGGTTGAATGACCCTTTTACAGGACTCACTTCAGACCATTGGAACGCACAGATATTTACATTATGATTCATAACAGTAGCAAAACTACAGTCATGAAGCAGCAATAAAATAATTTTATGGTTAGGGGTCACCACAACATGAGGGACTGTATTAAAGAATCACAGCACTGGGAAGGTTGAGAGCCACTGGTTTAGCTTACTGTGAGTTGGGATGAGATATCTTCAGAAATGACAAATAGTTCAGAGCATGTATGGGAAACCTTTTCTTGTCCTTAGCGTATTGATTTGTGTGTATGAGAAAGAGAGCTCATCTGAATGTCAAGGCAACATTTTGTGGTATTGTATCAGTCTTGTGTTCAATTAACTTAACTTCCAAGTCTTGGCAATCTAGTGAGATAAAATATTAGGAGTATATCCAAATTGTTCAAAAATGTCCCGATATCTTCGAAAATAGTGTCATATAATGAGATTCTGTGCTTCCTAAGAGGCTGCAAATGAAGCCACTGAAGCATTTAATCACGGCTGTTCCAAGTTGAGTTCCATTTGATCAGCCAACAGCTCTTTGGAATAAATAGCACCGTGAGAACCCTAATTTGGGACACATATAACATGCTTGGCTTTGAAACTATGAGGCCATTTCTGAGACACAAGGAAAATGCCATTAAACAAACCATGGCCACCACTTCCCTGTGGCCCATACGTCTATCTATATAGCAACAAAATGTAGCACAATAGTTGCGCAGTCTTGTTTTTAAATTTATTATTTATTTTTGTGTATAGGTGTTTTTCTTGCATGTATGTCTATGCGTTGTATGAGTGTAGTATCCATGGAAGCCAGAGGAAGGGATTCGATTCCCTGGAGACTGGCACTGCAGATGGTTGTAAGCTGCCATGTAGTTGCTGAGACTTGAACCCAGGTCCTCTGGAAGAAGCTCTTAACTACTGAACCATCCCCAGCCCAGCCTCATAGTTTATAAAGTGGTTGGCGTTTCCTGTGAGGGCATTGGTTTGAAATGAAGGATTTAACAGTGAAAGGCTGATGCAGAAGTATTAGGCCAGCTGGTCTCAGCACCCTGGACATCTTTAAAAGTTGTGAGAGGACAAAATCTCTGTCCTAAGAAGACTGAGACAGAGTGATTGCAAGTTCATGGCCAGCCTAGGCTATATAGTGAGATATAATATGTAAGAGGGGAGAGAGACAGGGGGAAGAGAGGGGGGGGGGAGAGAGGGGCAGAGAGGGAGAGAGAGAATGAGGAGGAGAGAGGAAGAGGAAAATAAATAAAAAGTATTGAGAATCCTCTCTGGGGATAGTTGCCAACATAGAAATTCAAAGTAAGAAAGGTTTTGAATGTTTGTTTATTCTTTTTAAAGTAATAAGTGCATTTAAACACAAAACAACTGTTTCCCAAAGCAGTATAACTTAGGACGGCGTTGCTTTGATTTTTATAAATCTCTTTAGTGTCTGGCTTCTCAGAGGCAAATATCACACATCAGTAACCCCTGGGAACTCCCCCGGACCTTTGTGAGAAAAGTGAGATTCAAAATGAAAAACTAATCTCGGTGTTATTGTGAAACTAAAGCAGAAAAGGAGAGATGCGTTCCAACTTCACAGACTGCAGTCGTGATCACCAGCAACCCAGACCACATCCTGGAAATCGCAGACATCATTGTTATTTGAACCAGGATATCCTTAGGTGTAAGAACTCTGACCCAATGAAATGCCTGCTCCTTGTGCCAAGACAACTGGAGTCGGTGGGAGGATATGCTCTCTACCTGCTTAAGCTAATGCCATGCTTTGGGCAGAGGTTCAACCTTCTCTCTGTACTGGGGACACAGCCTCCATTCCTCTGCTGAGGCCAACACTCACTCCCTACTTCGCGTCTGCGTGTTGCTAGACTGATGTTTCCCACACACTGTTGTTCCCTGCATGACTCAGAACTCATGGCTCCCATGACCTGTGACTCCTAACATCCTCTACTCTATTCAGCAACCTGATTAAACTGTTGACTGCTGACTAAGGTAAGAAGGTAGCTCCTGCATGCCCAGGATCAACCTTTAGACCCATCTCAGGGAAGAATTGGAAATGGGAACGATTTCAGGTATCGGGTGCTGTCACCTGAACTGTCAACCCAGGCCTCCATAAGGGATAACAGCTGACTTAGAAATAAAGTTATTTCCGTTTGGGCCAAACTGTTGACTTTCAGGAAGGTGACGCCGGAGCAACCCTGAAGTAGAAGAGCTTGAACTGCCTCCAGCTACAATTGTTAGCTGTCCTATGCACTCGCCCAGGCCCCTATGCTTACAGCTGCTGCTTCTTGCTTTCGCACCAATTTGAGCTCTAGCCTGAGACCCAGCTCTCTGGCTGGTTACCCTGTGCGAGCCTCCATGCCTACTTGAGTATTCATTCTCCGCTCTCCTTTCGTGGTTGGAGAATGTGTGCCACTTTCTTGGGATGGCCCTGGGTGTTGATCATGTTCTTTGCTTAACCCTAGCTATACCGTGATTAAAGATGAAAAAGTAAAACTGAGGGTTAGAGTATTTAAGACCAGAGGTGGAGAAAACGGAGCAGTCTACCAATGCAGAGAGTCCTCGCCTGTCTTGTGTTTCTCTCAGACAGTCCTGAAAGAAATAAGCTACTCATGAGTCACTTGCATGCAGCGGGATTTCTTTTCCACGTCTGTAGAGAAAATGCTATAGAAGAGAGTTTGGTAGATTTTTTTTTCTTTCTTCCACCTAATTAAATTGGTTGTTTGATAATAGGATGCATGCTGGTCGCTCTACCTACCCTTTCATTTCCCCCCAGCTCTACGTAACCCACCTCTCCTTCCTCCTGCCAGACTTTCCAGATTTGTGATGATCAGTTTTATGTTATGACTCTGTTACTTTAACTGTATGTTCATGGGATTAGAACTGCGTGTTAGTGTCTGGTGGGGTCACCAGTGGATTCATAACTAAAGGCCGAGACTTCCTTCTCCTTAAATCTATCGGGAACAAACAGTTCAGCCCCCTAAATCCATCCTCCATTCATGCTTGGCTGTTGAAAGGCCTGTTCTTGTGTGGACCCAGTCATTTTCCCTTTACTTTCCCTCCTACTTTTCCCAGAAAGCTTTGCTCCCAACAGCAGGCCCAGGTTTGTCTGAAAGACATCTCTTTGTCCACCAGTTTCAGACAGCATGGGGCTGGTGTGTGGAGTACTGGAAAACAATGCAAATGGGGTGCTTTCTTTCTAGAATACATGTCTGAACCTATGTGGGCTGACTAGATTCAGAACAAGGAGGAGCAGGAGAATGGATTGTAGCATCCTCACATCTTCATCCGGTTCTTCAGAAGTATCTATCAAGTGTCACTGTATTCCAGACATAGGCCCATCTCTAAAAAAGCAAAGATCATTGTTCCAATTCTACTAAGGCTTTAGCCAGGAGTAGATCATGAGAAATCTGGACAAAATATATTTAATGTTCTGTAGGGCCCATAAAAATGGCTATTTTAGATGTAGGCGCTTCAGTGATATTTATTTGCTATTTCTTTATTTTCTCAGGGATCTGAGTATAATTGGAATGCATAATGTATATTCTCTTTGCTAGCATGAGACATGTTGTTCTAAACACAGGCCTTTGCAGTTCAATTTATGTTAGAGCTGATGAAATATTTGGTCTCTTACCAACTAGAAAGAATTTGTAATGGTTTCTCCAAATTCTCTCCTTTAAAGATCAAAAGGTAACTTTTTGGATAATCAATATTTGTTACTGCTTTTCTTGAAAACTGTTTCTTCTGTATTTGGGAATGATATTCCACTGGGTCTCTGATGCTCAGTTCCTATGATCCTAATGAATTGTCATGCTCCTTCATATATCAATGTGAGATGAGATAGGTCAGACATTTCTGCCCATGGTTGGTTGTCAGCTTTCTTTATTGGTTCAGCACATTTTTGCTTTATGTATTTTATGAGTATAAGTATACACACACATGCTCATACATGTACACACACACATATGCACATACATACACACATATGCATATACATGCACACATATGCATGTACATGCACGCGTATACACACATGCAAGCACCTGCGCACACATGTGCATATGCACACTCATGCACACACATGCACTAATGCTTACACACACATACACACATGCTTGCACACACACTTGAGTACATACACATGCATGTGCCCACACATAAACCCAGCACACACATACTAAAGAAATAACCTGGTTTTTAAGGCTTTAGCACACACATGCACTCTGAAGATGGTACTGATGTGAGTATGAAGGTGGTCCAGCACTCAGCATCCAAGTAGACTGAGAACAGGGCAGTAATAGCTGAGAGAGATCCTCAGCAGGCTCCTACCCTGTGTGACTCCTGCAAGCAGTGCCTGCTGGGGCTTGAAAGGAATGGGCAGGGCTGCCTTCTGTTAGTTTTGCAGAGCGAAGGTCGTTTACTTTGGCATTTTTAACAAAGACTTAAGGTTTCTGGAATTTTCCAGTCACCTGGTCTCTCGTTCAGATTAAGCAGCTCCTACTTTTTATTGCCTTAAATGCAGAACAATGGCCCATTGCATAAAAGGTTTCCCAGGCTGTTCTTCCCCTGAAATAAGACAAATGAGGAGGGGAAAAAAAAAAAGGAAACACCCACACAGAATCAAGTATCACAGAACACAAATTTAAAGCCACATGATGCCAGCACGGAAAGCCTATGGGGACAGGTTAAAACCGTGTGCAGTGCCTCTCGGACGTGAGGTTGCTTAGGTTATTTTTAGTGTCAAAAGGTATGAATCCTGTTACCCCACTACACTGCTGTGGATCAACTCATTTACCTTTCTCCTCATTTGCTATGACACACTTTTCTGTTTGATCCTGTATGAAGAGGCCTGCCACAGAAGCCATTGATCTTCAGGTGCTGAGGTCCACTGTGGGGCAACCCACCGCCTTCACAGGTTCTGTTCCTCTCTTCCCTATAACTAGTCCTTAGAATGGCACGGGGGAGCTACAGGTTGATTCTGCAACCTTCCTCTATGGTGGAGAGGGCAGCACCCAATCCCGAAACAAACACTATGGTTGTTTTATGGGTCTGCATGGCAGTGAGTTGAGGAGACTGAGCAGTGGTCTTACCCTATGCCTCCTGGGCAAGCAGCCTATCCTCCTACCCCTGTGGGATGCTCTTTGAAACCTAAGAGGTCTTCAGGAGAACATGAAGTCAAGGATCTACCTCTTCCTTTCAGACTTCACCTTCTAGCTCTTTCCAATGTAGCTTCATGCCACAGTCTTCACCCATCCTGAAGGGCCCCGGAGCCTGAGTTTTAGCTACTGCTATAAGCTCAATGTAGCTCCCAAAGCTCGTGAGTTGAAGAGTTCATCTTCAAGTCTACAGATTAATGGAACCTAGAGATGGAACTTCTTAAAGGTGCTTCTTCTAAGACCAGATGAAAGTGGAGCTTCATTGATGCCATTGTGGCTTCGTAAGAAAAGAGAGACTTAAATTTACACTATGTTCTCTGTCTTACTAGATGATCCCTTCTACCACATTAGGGTTCGGGAGGAAGGGCCTCATTAGCGGCCAAGCAAGCACTGGCACGATATTCTCAAGCTGCCTAGTCTCTACAATCATAAATCAAATAACATCTATTCTTTATAAATTACCAGGTCTTAGGTATTATGTTCTAGAAACAGAAAGCAGACTAAATAGTTGCTCTCCGCATAACTACTGCTCAGCCAGACTTAGGAACTGACTTAGGCATGGACTTTGCATCTACTGCCATCCACAAGGGCTTCATGGTGGATGCTATGTGTGGTTGGTGGGAAAGAGAACCTCATGAATCCCAGATGCTTGTCAGTTGGTGCATGTGGCATCGGGAGCTTGAGATGGAAATCTCTTTGGTCATTTCACCACTCTGGATAACACAGCAAAACATGAAACTGGGTCCACTGTGTTGTTCTCCAAGGCAAGCAGGGAGAATACCTATTTCTTGTGGCAGACACATGGAGGCAGTATCTGGGCAGGAGCACTGTGAAGAACAGGACTCACAGCTGCCCAGGAGAGGCAGGTGACCCTCAGAGATTTGAGAAAGGACAGAAAATGTAGAGATGAAGAGATGTTGCGAAAGACATCCACCTTCATGGAGCCAATTAGTCTAGATGCACCTAGCCCAGAGGTTCTCAACCTTCCTCATGCTGACACTCTAATATAGTTTCTCATGTTGTGGTGACCCCCAACCATAACATTATTTTAATTTCTATTTCATAGCTGTAATGTTGCTACTGTTATGAAGCATAGTATACATATCTGATTTACAAGATAATTTTAAAGATGACCCTGGTGAAAAGATCATTTGACACCCCCCCCCCATAATCCCCAAAGGGAATATGATCCACAGGTTGAGAACTGCTCCTTTGGCCCATCGAGAGGTAAGAGCCGCCCCATCTACCCTACTGAGACAGACTAGGTGGTATGAGATCCAAATGGGAACTGGACCATCCAAAATGGTAAAAAGAAAGAAAATTCTGCAACTGTGGATTTAGAGAAAAACTTGTATCCCTGTCCACCTGAGTCACACAGGACCATGCAGCTTCCTCTCCTCCCAGCCGGTCTCAGTAGCTGTGAAATATTCAGGGAGAGCTTCCTGTCTGAAGGCATCCTGTGAGTGTTAGCATGCCCATTTTATACAGCCCTGCATCTCATAGTGCTTTTGCCTCTCCTGATTAACATCACAGGCTTCATTAGGGAGTTGAATATGATGGGAACCTTGGCACAGGCAACTCTTCCTGGCTGCCGGGTCATACAAAATCCGTGAACTTTTTGGTTTCAGCTCATGAACTATCTTATAAGCGTACCAGAGACCTTACCTGTGTCGTACCAGGGACCAAGTGAAACAAAAACCAAACTGTCAGCATGGCTGAATCATGAAAGAGCAAGTGTTGGGAATGCTATCACAGTTTACAACAGGACATTGTGCATGATACAGCTGAGCCCAGAGTGCTGTATCTTGGAGGTCCTCTAGGTGCTTACTTTGATTGCAAAACCTAATGAGATGAAAGTCACCCAACGCCTGTAGAGAAGGTTCTTTGGCAGCAGCTAGGACATTCCCTGTGACCAGATAGCCTCCAGAAGTCACAAGCCATAGTCAACTGGCTTCAGATGCTAGGGGGAAACTAGAGAGAAGTCTGGACAGTCTGGAGGGCTCTTCTAGAGGTCAGCAAAGAACTCCTGGATCAAGGTGGGGGCAATACACCATGGAGCTGACGCCAAGATGGGAAAGCCTGGCTCCTAACACAGAACAGGCATATTGTAAACAGAGAGCCCCAAGCCCGGGTGGCTAACAGTTGGTTTTTGTAATGTTGGCTAAGTACACATACACGAGACACAGAGACACGCATAGACACAATACAGACAGACACACTTAAAGAGACACAGAGACATAGACATACACGTAGATACATACAGAGATACACACATTGACACAGACACATACAGAGAAATACAAATACACAGAGACACAGACAGACAGACAGACACACACACACATATGCACAGAGACACATAGACACACAAAGAAATACAAATACACATAGACACAGAAGTACACATAGACATACAGACACACACACACAGACACAGGGTAGAGAGAAAGTTGAGAGAAGAAAAGACTGGGCATTGTGTTTGCTCGTCTAAACAGGTATTTGACTTTGGTACCAGCTGAGACGCCTTGAAGGGCACACTGGGCACACTGGGCTCAGAATGTGTACTTCCGGTTGCTTCCTGGCAAGGTAACTTCCTTGTTGGTTTGCAGGTTCACAGATGCCAGTTTGGTAGATTCTCTTTGATAATGAACTCTAAGGGGGTGAGGCCTGCTTGTCTGAAGCTCATCCAAGCTGGTGCACTGTACCCTGGGTTTACATGTTCACCATGGATCTTTTAATACCACAAATTATTTGACGAAATGCTTTCAAAATGTTTTCTTGATAACACAGTAATAAAAGTCCCTGGGGCATATGTTAGTGACAGGGATAATTTGCCCTTTTGATATGGTTTTATGATGTCTTATTATATGTGCTTAGCATTTGAAACATGATGTGAGACACGTAGAATGGATAACGTTGCTATTGTAAGGCTCACTGACAAAGTCGTCACCTCACGGAGTTATTTTCTGTGTGTGACAAAAGCAGTTGAAGTCAACTTCTTTAGGAAAAACAAAATGTATGGAACACAATTTCATCAACTGTTCATGTCGAATGTTCAATCTTTTGAATTTTTACATATTCCCTGTCTTCTTTGAACTACGTGTGCCCATTCCTCTAAAATTCTGATAACCAAGGTCTTATTCATTTAGATTTGACACATACCCCCTTTTGAAACAATTCCCACAAGTACAAGTATGCCATGTTTATTTCTGTGTCTTGCTTCCTTCGCTTACCGCAATACCCTCTAGGTCTTTCCATGTTGTAGCAAATCATGGGATCTCCTTCTTATAGCTGAAGAATATTTCACTGTGTACGGTCTTTCTTTACCTGTAAGGGTAGACACCAGGGTTGTCTGTGTATCAGTGCTGCAGTTCACAGCAAGTGTGTATGTATGAGTGTGTGTGTGTGAGTGTGCATATGTGCTATATGTGTCAGTTTGCATATGTGGTG
>JADRCD010220590.1:6499-20141 GCA_019843815.1 Montemys delectorum | reverse complement strand
CCCTCCTACTGTGTGTGTCCCTCCTACTGTTTGAGCCCTCCTACTGTGTGTGCCCCTCCTACTGTGTGCGCCCTTCCTAATGTATGGGCCCCTCTTACTGTGTGGGCCCCTCCTCCTACTGTGTTGACTTCCAGGTGCCCAGTACACCTGTGCTTTCCCCAGCTCAGTTTCTTGTTTCTGACTTCTCTGTTCTCAGCCCTGCCTGGTGTGAAGGTACAAGTTGGGTGAGAGTGAAGTTGAACTCTGGAAACTGTGCTGTCCCCTTATGGTGGGAAACTGGTAGTAGCAGAGCCATTTCAAAGAGGGACCAGAGCCTTGGCCAGAACAGGAAGATCCGGCTCTAGTCATGGTGGCTGCAGGGCATGAGCAAGGATGCATCTGCTGTAGACTGTCTCGGCGCTTTTATCTGACATTTTGAGACACACGCCTGCCCTTGCCCTTTACACACTCAGCCTGCTCCAGATTCCTCACTGACAAACCTGGCTGGCGCTCTGCTTTGCAGACCTTGGAGCCTAGGACAGAGGAGATGAAACTTTCACACTGGGGCAATAGGGACTCACAGTTCACTAATCTGTCTATCTGCTCCTTTTTCTAAGCAATCTTCAAAGGCTTCAAATGCCTGATGGGGCCGTATGTCAGCATAGGGTCCCCTATGTGATCAGTGATAAATCCGAAGCAGGGACAGGTGTGATCCTTGGACGCTTTGGCATCTTGTGTGAGGGTCAAGTTCTTCATTACAGTGCCAGGTCAGAACATAGTAAGAATGCTTTGGAGACCCCCTAGGAGACACCATACTGAGCCATCTCGCCAGCCCCTAGCTTGATTTTTTAAAACTGACCCCAATCCTGAGAACAAAAATCCTGGACCAGGTGCTGTCGTAGGAATCTGGATGTATACCGGCCACTGGCAAACTCGGTTGTAGATGGTGCAGATTGTAGATGGTCCAAGCGGGATTCTGGGTCAAAACAAGTTTGTGGCCTAGTCCCTTCCCGCACCTGACATTAATATTTGTTAAGAGGGTTAGTACCGACAGCTCTGAGCTGCTCTCAGAGCTTCCTAACCTCTTCTTTATTCTGCTCCCTGGTTAGCTGTGTGACCGCTTGTGGCCTTATCGTGAACTAAATGGCCATCTTCAGATAATGACAGGACCTCGTTTCTACCCGGCTATGCGTCTTTTATTAGTGTATCTTTACTGTCTAGAGTAACGAGCGTTTCTAAGACACGTGTGTCAGGAACTCTTACCACCACGTGTACCTCATGCTTTTCTTTCCCTGCCTTCTCATCTGTCTTCCAGTTTACAAATACTCCATGTCTTTGGCTTTTCATGTTGACTCCACGTATGAGAACGGATGTTGTATTCCTCGACCTTTAGGTCGAGCTCATTTTACCTAACACAATCATGTCCGGTCACATCCACTTTCCCGAATGACATGCTCTGTCCTTCTTTAAGGATGAGTGAGACTTCATTGTGTACGTCATGAACCTTACCACTCACCTGTTGATAGACCTCCAGCTGCTCTCATCCCTCAGCTACTGTGAACAGGACATCAATAAATACGAACGTTTGCTACCCTGACTTATACGCCCAGGAGTCGTATAGGCGGTTCACGTGACTAGCCTTAGCGTTTTGGAAAACTTCTCTTTTCACTGATTTTTCACAGAGGCTGCACTGATGTGCACCCCCACCAACAGCATTTACAGTATGTTATAGTTTACGGAAGTTACTTCCTATTGCACCAAATCAAGGAAACGGTTCACAGAAGGCCAACAATTCCCCTGCCGTTCCTCAGAGATGTCACAAGCTTACCACTCAAAAATCTTTAACAGCTGATTATACCTCACCACTGACTTGTGTCCCTTCCACCCTGGGGGGAGGCACATGGGCCTGAAGCCTTTGTGCCTTTGTGGAAAGAAATGAGAGGCAGGACCGGGCAGTGGTGGCCCACGCCTTTATTCCCAGCACTTGGGAGGCAGAGACAGGCGGATTTCTGAGTTCGAGGCCAGCCTGGTCTACAGGGTGAGTTCCAGGACAACCAGGGCTACACAGAGAAACCCTGTCTCAAAAAAAAAAAACAAACAAACAAAAACAAAAACAAAAAAAGGGCTGGCAAGATGGCTCAGCTGACTGAGGACTGACTGCTCTTAAGAAGGTCCTGAGTTCAGATCCCAGCAACCACATGGTGGCTCACTCACGGCCATCTGTACAGCTACAGTGTACTCATGCAAATAAAATAAATAAATCTTTTTTTAAAAGAAAGAAAGGAAATGAGAGGCAGGAACAACAGCTGCTTCTGTGGGAGCACTGCTTCTGGGAGCACCTTGGGCCCCCCTCTTCTCACCCTCTTCCTCAGGAGTCCTCCAAGGGCAGGAGCATGAGAGACCTTGACCCGGAGTTTACACTCTGGGTTTTCTTTTCTTAACTAGCACAGCTACAAACCCGTAGAGCACTTTGCACACTGCTTGCTGTGCATGAAACCTCTCATTTATGTGTATACACTCTTTTGTCTTCCTGAGTTCAATTCCTTTCTCTTTGTCTGAATGCAACCTACATACTTTTCTGTTTTGTTTTGTTACCTAAAATAATGTATAATCTTCTTTTCTTGACCATGCCATATAAGAAGTTGTTAAGGGCATGTAGAAACCCATCAGAGAGTAGTGTCCATAGGAGATAAGGTAATTTGTTTTCTATAATCAAGAAGAGAGGCAGCCAGTTGAGGAGCATGCAAGCTGTGCACCCCAGCATCATGCTGTGAACCCCGCCATCACACTGTGCACCCCAGCATCACACTCTGTACCCCAGCATCATGCTGTGTACCCTGTCATCACACCGCGCACCCCAGCAAGTGCGCCTCAGCATCACGGCTGTGCATCCTGGTGTCTCACCGTGCACTCCTAGCATTGTGCTGTGGACCCCAGTGTCGCACTGTGCACCCCAGCGTCACACTGTGCACCCCAGCGTCACACCATGAGCCCCAGCATGTGCACCTCAGCATCATGGCTGTGCATCCTGGCGTCTCACTGTGCACCCCCAGCATTGCGCTGTGGACCCCAGCGTCCCAGATGCTAACACTGTTTTCTTTCTTCTTGCCTCTTGGAGTCTTGATCTTGCTGTAAGATGACTCTTGTTGTTGCCCAGCACGTATTTGTAGACTTTCTTAAGGTCTCCCTTGTGATCAGGATGGGTAAGGCGGCGCTGCTGTTACTGGTAATCAGTCTTTCTGTACCCTCCAAAAGCTTGCAAACTTGAAAGCAAAGACAGGACTCTTCATAGGAAGCCAGTGTAGGGTCATTCCAACTTGGTTTGTGTTTCTAGGCAAGGTAGAGTAAACAATTTGAACCACATGAAGGAAGACTCGCAGATGGAAAACTAATAGAGAGAAGGATGAAGAATAGAGAAAACCAGTGCAGATGACCATGAAACCAAATGTCAATCAACTCTGACAAGTGTTGAAAACAGTCTTCATCGTGACATATGAAATAGTGAGGAGAAGGGTTTAGGAAGGTCTAATACTTCCTACTACCAGTCTGTATTAAAAAGTAATACACAGATGGGATGAGGGAGAGCGAACTTGACTGCTTAATAAAAAAGAAATAGCCTTAACATCTCTTGCCTTTCTATTCTTAACAAAATGAATGAATTACAATGCGTGCCTATATGATATTTCTTCCCCAAAAACAATGAGAAAAACTGGCCAGACATCAAGCATTTTGTTTACTTTCCAGTTTATTTTTCTTTCAAGCATGGTTTGTGAAAAATGAAATTTAGTTCGGTTTTTCTATAACATCAGAGAATGTTCTGCCTGTCCTAAAGAACCTGCATGCTTCCTGTGAGCTGAGTGGTTCTTCAGTCTCTGGGCAGACAGTGTCTTCCCCGGGCAGAGGTAACGGAGTGGAGCGGTACTTTGACATACTAGGCAGCTCCTGCAACTTAGGTAACTCAGCAAATGCAGCATTATTTGAGAGAACAAAATCATTCTCTCAGTGCATTAAATACCTGGAGTTGCAGATAGGAATGGTGTATCTTCAGTTCTAACAGCAGTTCATGCTTGACGCCTTATAACGTAGCTACTTACATTTGAAAGAGTCTTTCTTAAAATTAAACGATAATTGTAATTCAAAACATCTTCTCCCATTTTATATCCGTTTCCTCCAAGTTTGAAAAAAAATAATGACAAAACAAAAACAGAAAAGAGACTGCACCTCTCCCTTGTTGCCTGGAGACCAGGTGTGTGCTACTTTGTTACTTTGCTAAGCAGACTAATTAGCAGTGAGGGATTTTGCATGGCAGAAGGCTCATTAGTGAGGGTGGGCGGACTCGGAGCTCCCCCAGCTAGTGGCTCGGAGCCACTCACACATTCAAAGTGTGATTCAGCTCCGAGAAGCGTTTACCACCAGCTCTTCAGGAAACTGCTCGAATGCCAGATGACTTCCCTGGTCTAGCAACCCTGTGACAGCAAGGTACCTTTAAAAGGAAGGGCTCACTCTGCAGGCTTCCCAGTGGCTGGTGACATGATGACCATCTTGGAAATTTAGAAATAAAGTAACCGGGGCTGGTCAGGAATTGGTTTTTAAGTGCTTTTAGTAAAGCCACATGAACACCTTGGGAATTGTTATGCCAAAAAATGGCCACCCACCCTTCACTAGCTTTACATTCCAGATGCCCCCAAGGGATTGTGTTCTTGAGTTCCACAGCCCCCAGGCAGGCAGGAGATGGAGCAGAAAGAGATAGTAACTTGCCTGGGGTCACTCAGATGGCTAGAAGCCAGGAGCAGCTTTTGAACAAGGGACATTCCCAAGCCATTGCCTTCTGAAGGGTGAATCCTGGCCTCCCTGTCTGTGTAGAGTCCGCTTATCATATGCTAAATACGTTCGCAAGGACAGGTCAAGGGAAGGAGTTAGAAGGAAAGGCTGGAAGGAAAGAAGGAAGGACAGACATACTGTGGCCTTTAGTTCTTTTTTAAAAAAGACAAACAAAATTTTTTGCACAAGATAATTTCCTTTAAGAGGTTAGGAGGAGATTCCCAAAGTCCTGGATATTTCTAGTTGAATGTTTCCCAAGGAATGATGGACAAGGAATCTTTATCAACGCATCTGTATGGAATGAAATTCAGGAAAAGCCATGTCCTGAATTAGAAAAGTCTCTTACAAACATGTCTGCTGCTGCTTTGCTCTGAGCTCTCTCTCTCGGGAGCCTCAGGCTGACACTCATTCACCCTGTTTGCTGAGGGTGACACTCTGGGGGAGATATGAATACTAATCTTTGTGCAGGTGTGTGCTAGAACCTTCTCGGACCACCTGACTCCAAACACCTGTTCCTGGAAGTAGGTCAGCTCACTTAGTGTGGTGGTCTGAATATGCTTGGCCTCTGGAGTTGCATTATTGGGAGGTGTGGCATTGTTAGAATAGGTGTGACCTTGTTGGAGTAGGTGTGTCGATGTGGGTCTGGGCTTTGAGACCCTAGACCAGTCTTTTCCTAGCAGCCTTCAGATGAAGATGTAGAATTCTCAGCTCCTCCTGTGCCATGCCTGCCTAGATGCTGCCACGTTCCCACCTTGATGATAATTGCCAGTCCCAATTAAATGTTGTCCTTATAAGGGTTGCTTAGGTCATGGTGTCTGTTCACAGCAGTAAAACCCTAAGACACCTGACCTCTGGTCAGTTTCCTTCTCTCTCTTGTACTTTGTCCAACTTCTAGACAGAAAAGCCTGGGGCGGGGGACTTTCTATATATTTACTTGACATACTGGGAATCCAACCCAGGGCCTTGTCAGTGGGCAAATGTCCTACACTGAGTTACAACCTCAGCCAGACCTTTTTGTCCATATACTGCAGCCCAGTGCAGCTACCGGAACAGGAGAGGGCCCTGACCCCTCCCTCATGAGGTGTCTGTTCCCTCCAGTCCTGGCAACCTTTAACAAAATCAATCCCCACCCCTGGGCAGCAGCGTTTATTCCAGTGGCCTCTGGGTGGGTTGAGAGAGGATAGCAGAGGAAGCTGGAGAGCTGGGAGGTAGCATGGGCTTCCCAGTAGTCCATGTAAAGTGTTACAGTAGAACCCTGTGCCCGCGAAGTGGCCACTTTGTCTTTAGTGACAGACAGCCTTGGTGGAGCCCGAAGTCTGAGCTGTTTTCCTGTAGTTTAGTTTGCCCTTTGTTTTAAAGACTTGTCTTTAATTTTTTGTTAGTTATGCGTATGTCTGTCTAAGCGAAAGGGGTGTGTGTGTATGTGGGTGTTGGGGGGTGAGTGTGGGTGTGGGTATGTATGGGCGGGTGGGTGGGTGTGGGTATGGGTCCTGTGGGAGGGTGTGGGTGTGGGTCCTGTGGGAACGCAGGTGCTCACAAGAAGGGGTCAGATCTCCCGATCTCCTAAGAACTCTTTCCAGGTGCTCTCCTACGGGTCCCCTGTCTGCCACCTAGAGGCCACCCCAAGCTGCTCAGGCTGGACCTGGAACAGGCCTTCCTCATGGTTCATTGCCATGGACGAGCAGGGCTGTTATGCTGACCCACTTTTGCTGTGTGCCCACAGCAGGCTAAGCCTGTCTGGCCTTGTTCAGAGGCACCAGGCGGAGTAAGTTGCCTTCCGACCAGTGCGGACAGCTGTCTCTGGGGTGTCTGAATCTGTGTGTTTTGCTTGAAGGGCTACCACCTAGCACCCTGGGGCTACCACCTAGCACCCCGGGGTGTCTGGAACATGGATCTAGTCGTGGGGCCTCCCTTACCCCACCTTCAGTCTGTCTCCCAGAAGCCCTGGGTTAGGACCCATTCTTGCTGGGAACCAAAGCTGGACTTTTCCCCCAAGACTTTAAAGACAGATTCCCACCTGTAAGCTACAACCAGCGGACACCTTCCCTGAGCACTAGGAACCTCAGCTGCTTGTTGAACCTCCCAGGAGGGTGGGAAATCTCCTGTCCTTGAGGGGTTGCCACAAAGTAAAAGGGTCTTGAGTGTCTAAAGCCGAGGAAAGGGAGATACAGAGGGGCGGGGCAGAGGATGGTGGGAACGCTGCTCAAAGATTGACAGCTTGTCAATCAGGGCTTTGGGTGCTACCACACGATCTGTGTCTTCTGAACTATGGGGCTGTGTTGGTTGATATATATCTTATCCCTCCACGACTCCACATGTGCATGCTTGCTGCTTCTATTTCTAGCCCAAATTATGTCAGGTTGCTGTTTGTGGGCCTGGGACGCCGTCTCTTAGTTGTTCTGGATGGATCTGATAGCTATGGTTACATAAGCTGATAAGTAAGAAAACCATAAGCCAGAGCTTCAGCCAAGACTGGTTTCCCAGCTCATATGTTCATATACATAGCCATGAGCTTTGAGAAGGGTGCCCTTGGCCCAAGACTTCTGGTTCTGAAACCTGTCAGGGCCAAGAGGCGGATTTGTAAGCAAAGTACCTTCAGCTCACAAAGGAGAATCTGAACTGACAGGGCCATTGGCACGCATTTAGAACAACAGCATTTGAAGAATGGGGGACAAGCAGAGGTAGGGAGACCCCCAGAGCTTGCCGGCCAGCCAGCTTAGGCCGTCAGTTAGCTCCAGGATCAGTGAGAGATCCTGCCTCACAGTAATCCGGAAGGACAAGGAGGTGGTTCAGCACGAAAAACACTCGCTCACCCAAGCCTCGCAGCCCGAGTTCAATCCCTGCCATCCACAGTTGCCCTCCAGCTTCCATGTACACGCTGTAATATACACTCGCTGATTTTGACTTCCGGCCTCTGCTGTGTGTGCATGGTCAAGAACACTTGTACATATACACGTGGAGGAGGTGAAGGGAGGAAAAAGGAAAGCCTCTGTCTGCTGTAAACCCTCACAGGGCATGCTGGATCTCTCCCCAGGCTGGCCGTGCCTAGGTCCAGGCCAGGCTCAGAGCTAACAGGAGCCTAGCGACTTCACTCTAGGCTGTAAGGAAGCATAGCAAAAATGGCCTTGTTGTGTGGTCAGGAGAGAAGTAGGGCAGGCATCGTTGGTTCCTGGCCTGGATGCACTACTGCACTAAACTATCCAGGCCCTCGTAAGAAGGATCTTGTGAGGGAGCAGAGCCTGGAAGACATCTGGATAGGACTGTAGATGCAACTTCAGTTCCTTCAGAACAGCAGACCAAGAGGCAAAAAGTAGCTAGCCATGCAAAGGGGCCCGAGATCTCCCGACATGCCCTGTTTTCTCATGACCAGGACCTTTGAACAAAGCTGTGCCAGCCGCCCCTTATGCACTCAGTTGAACTGTACTTGAGCCAACTGAGGAAATACAGGGAGAGTTAACTTAACGGACACCTTTCTGAATACATCATGGTCACGTGGGGGAAAGAAAGCCGATTGCTGATGATGATGTCTCAGACATTCCCCTCAGGAGCTGCCTGTAGCCTGTGAGCTCTGCTCAGGCTTGGTGTTATCAGAGGCAGTGGGCAGTGTTCAGGCAGATGAGATACCCTACTTAACCTCTAAATGAAAGAAATAGGGGCATGGCGAGGAGGAGGGGGAGGGGGAGGAGGAGGAGGAGGAGGAGGAGGAGGAGGAGGAGGAGGAGAAACCAGTGCTAACTACTGATGCTCCGTCCATCTTGGTGTGTGGCATCAGATAGACCTGGACTGGAAGCCTGTGTTCCAGATGGCCCCTCCCTGTTTCTAGCCATCGTCTGGCAGAAGAGGAGAGGATCCTCATGGTGTGTCCTCTTGACTGTGGAAGGCTAGTCATAGCCACATCAGCTACTGATGAAATCATCCTACCCTGGGATCCAGCAAAAGCCATCACAAGACCAGAGAAGAGGTTGAAGGCATTCAAACCTAAATCCAGCTCATGCCCACACTGACTCCACTGCCTCCGCCAGACAGTGGCTCACGTGAAACATGCCACATCTCAGTTAAATGTTACAGGAAAGTTTGATGTTAATCCCCAAACACCATACCCCAGTGTCCAAACTAGTTTGATTTCTTGTGCCCTCGGACATCTTGTTTCTCTTTCTCTGTCTTTGAAGCCTTAAGCCCAATTGGGATGACATTTCCCAGACTCAAAGGGACCTTCTGGAGCACCGCTACCTGGAGAAGGAAACATGGCCCCACACCACATGCAGATCCTTTGGGTTTGTCTTTGGCAGTGGCTTCCAACAAAGGCTGTGTGTGACTCAGCCACAAGAGTGACTCATAAGCCTCCTGCCCCTCTTATTGATTTCACTAGGCATCCATTGTCCACACCCTGGCCACATACTATCACACAGGATAGACCACGGTGTGGCTTGAACTCTTATAAAGAGCTACCTAGAGGGAATCTTCCGGGATGGAGAAGTAGGTGACAAAGGCTACAGGAACCTGTGGACTATGACAAAGGTCCTTCTGCCCAGATACTGCAGCCATTTGTAAGTTGGAAACTCTTGTCTGACCAAAGATGTCATTGTAAGTTGACTTAATAACACATTTTCTAACTTTCTCCGTTCATTCCTCCATGGACTATGTCATCGTTTCCCTGAACAATGAATCACCGTGCCCTTGGAAGAAGGCGACTATAAAAGAAAAACTGGAGTCACAGAAGCCTCAGCCTTGGCCTTGTAGATGCTTGTGGCAGAGTTTCTGGGAGTCATAGGAGCTTTGTGGGGCTCTGATCATGGGCTCACCCTGGACTTTCTGTGAAGCCATGGGAAAAGATCTTGAGATGTGGCTTCTTGTGGTCAGTGCTGGATTGGACCAGAGTTGAGATCAAATCTGTCAGCCTGGCTCTTCCCCAGTTGGGGCATGTGCCAGAACATGAGAATTCCATAATTGAAGGGAAGCTAGGGATTGTGGAGGCAGCTGCTGCCTCTCTGGTTTTTACTGCCCATTTCCTTTAGAAAAATAAACCTGCTTTTCCCCCCAGTGAATGAATCACTGGCAAACCAAAAAGCTATTGCTTGGTAAGGGAGAATCACAAGGTGGAAGTAACTTCCTAGTTTCCCCAAATGATGAGGGAGTACATCTCCAGTTCATTAGCACCTTCAAGGCCTTTTTATAACAGAGAAAATAATGAGAAAAAAATATTGTCCATCTCCTGTGTACAAGGTACAGATGCTCACTGAAGACATGAAGCCCCCTCATCAGAGCATCCTGGCAGGACAGAATGTAAATTCACCATTCACGAGAGATAAGCCCAGCGAGTGGGGAGATGGGTGTGCTTAGTGTCCCCTGTTTTGATTTCAACTTGTTCTTGTTTTCTGTGTTTTGTTTTTCTTCCTTCCCTTTAACAAACTAAATTCACCATGTTTTGTTGGCATGGTAGGGAAGAGAATTGGGATTTTCCAGTTAACTTGGGACCTGTAATTCAGACCACTTCTCAGCCAATTTGAAAACATGATGGTTTTGTTTTGTGAAAACATCAGCCTTACGACACAATAGGCTTGTGGCAGTCATTTCACAGAACGCTCATGATGACACAGAGTGATCCACTGGGCCTATAAAAATGGTACAGAAAGTTCAAAATGGCTCTAGTGATAATTTAACACGGGCACACAGTGCTTGGCCCTCAGCCTATTTTAGTAGATAAAGTTTTATTGGAACACAGCCACGTACCTAATGTATATGTGGTTAATGCCTGGCTGTGCATGGTGGTAAGTGTTGAGCAGTCACACAAAGACTATAGAGTTTGCTCCTAAACTATTTACCAGCTACCAACCCCAACTTTAATTTAAAAAAAAATACTGTTCCCATGGTTTCATTTTAAAGGACTTATAAGGATTTCTTTTGTTTTAATACATAAGATCGCAGGCCTGTGACTTGGACAGGATTGCAGGCTAATAAGAAAAATCCTTGATCACAAAAGTTGGAGGAATCCTTCCTACTCTGGGTCACAAGGGAATAAGATGTGTTTTGACTGTAAATAAAGTTCATAAACTTGTTTGTGAGATTCTCAGGGAATTGTAGGTTTATAGCTGGGAGGAACAGGTAAAGCCCAAACAAAGGTCATATATGTTTCAGCCATAAGCATGGGTTATTGTTCTTTTAATTTCTTTACTTGAGCATATTCTAATAGAAGAAAGGACATTGTCTTTGTGTTGGGCAGTCTTTACAGAAAATTCTTTTCATTAATCTGGAACTCTTGGTGCTCAGAATGTGGGAAACTTTATTTATTACCAGGATCTCGATCAACTCTACTCGGCTGCTTGTAAATCTCTATTGTAATGAGTTGGATGGGACATACAGAGTAGTTAATGCACACACAGGGTCTATTACACAGTGCAGAGAGACACTCAGGGTGAGAGAGTGGCCAGTGAGGAAAACTCTCTAACAGAAATACAGACAATAGCCAGAGACCAATGTATTGTCCTAATTTTAGACAGGCTTTATGCTTATCCTTAAGAATCTCAACAATTGTAGGAGCCACCAGGAACACACAGCCCACAGAGTCAGCTGAGCGAGGATCATAGGGGCTCACAGAGACTGAACTGACCATTGGGAAGCCTGCATAGGTCTGAACTAGGTCCTCTGCATGTGTGTGATGGTTGTGTAGCTTGGTGTTCTTGTGAGACTTCTAAAGTGGGGGGGAAGGAGGTGTCTCTCACTCTTTGCCTACTCTTGGGACCCATTTCCTCCTACTGGATTGCCTCCTCTAGTCTTGATATGAGGGTTTGTGCCTGCTCTTACTGTTCAGATGATGTCCTTGGGAGGACTGCTCTTTTCTGAAGGAAAATGAAGGAGAGGTAGATCTAGGAGAGAGGGCAGGTGGGGAGGGGACTTGGAGGAGGGAAGGAAAGAGAGACCGTAGTCAGGATATAATGTATGAGAGAAGAATGAAGACATAAATAAGTAACAAAAACAAAACAAGTACAAACTCAGCTGTCCAAGAAACTCATGCCTGCTCTTGGTCCACTATCAATAAAAAGAACTTAAAACAAAACAAGCAAACAAACAAAAGAATCCAGAGAAAGAAAGCTGTCCTGGGTATTTGATTTGGATTAACTCTTAAGGGAGGTACACCGATAGCGGTATCTGTTCTTTACCAGTAACCCACAGGCTCTCATGATCTTCTGAGCAGTCCAGACTCTCATGAGCTCACCCAGGACCTGAGGTACATTAAGGCACCATTCTTTTGATCAGTAATCAGAGCCCTGTGCCTTGGTCCCTGATTCTATCTAACTAGTTACCTGATTCAAAGACTCCACATCTCCTTAATTTTCCTCATGTCTTACCTCATTTCCACATACATTGCAGTTGGTCTCATCTGGAGACCTAGCTGTCAACTGCTAGCCCCAGGCAGACCCTGTCACCTGTCTGCCTCATTGTGTGCTCCAAAGGCAAATGTGTGCATCACCAGAAAACAGTCACCCTCCCTCCTTTACCAGTCCCCAATGACTCAGAGCCAAAGCTCCAATCAACTGGGTCATAAATAAGTGGCTGAAAGAAAGAATGTTCCAGAGTCCTCTGGGCAGAAGTCTCACCTGGGTCCTATAAATGTTATTTGGAGCCTCACTGTGTACAACATGTCCTCTGTCCCTGTTTATTGCGTTCCCATGAGTTCCACTTCACCTTTCACTCTTTCCCAGCTTCGTAACAGCCTGTGGTGTGCCCCTGCTATCATTAACAGAGGCTCCCCTCCATTTGTGTGTGTGTGTGTATACATGTACACACACACACCATTGATAGATGAAGGTGATAATCCTTCTCCCAAGGACCCCCTCACCCACTGCACCACCTCCCACTGCTAACCCTCTAAGCTCATTACTGATACTGGGAGTGGTAGTGACCAGAGTTTTAATGGTTTGTTTGTGCCGGGGACTATGCTGGGGTTTCGTGTGGATTTGCTAATCTCACCTACTAAGCACAGAAAGGGAGGCCCTGCTGCTGTCTCCACTTCGCAGATGGGAAACTGGGGCTGAGGCTTCTTCGCATGTGCTGTGTGTGAGATCGTATTAGCAGAGGCAGAGCCAGGGTTCCAGCTGGACGTCTGACTGCCTTTCCCTGAGATGTAGGACAGAGCCCACCACTTGCTGCTGCTCTGACATTAACCATTTTAGATCCCACGTATGACTGAGCTCACATGCTCTTCTTTCTGAGTCTGGCTTATGCCCCTTAAGATCATGTCTTCCCCAGTCCTCAAAGAGGACAGATGGCTGATTGGCAGGTATTTGGAAGGCTGTTGAATGTCACTGATCATTAGAGAAACATGGTCTGAAAGTATGAGCTAGCCCCTTAACCCTTCAATCCAGGTCAGACCATGGTCAAAAACCAGAAGATGGCAAGTGTTGAAGCAGATGTTGGGGAAAGAAGGCTTTGTGCCGACACAGGAAGCAGTGTGGATCTCCCTCAAAAAATTAGAATGGGAAGTACCCAGGCATCTAGCAAGCCTACCACTAAGCATCAATTCAGGGGAATTGATGTCAGTGTGTTGAAGTTAAGGGACACACAGACACACACACGGTAGAGGGAGCTGAGACTGGGACTAAATAAAGCAATTAAAAACAAGGTACTAAGTACTGTAGACTTATTAAGGCACTCATCCACAGGATGAGTCATAGTGACAGCACAATGTATGAGGAGGCCACTTGACCTCTGTATCTTGCTCTCCAAGTACACATGAGTGAATGTGTGCAATTGACATGAGCATGGCCATAGTGTGTGCAGTTGACATGAGCATGGCTATAGTGTGTGCAGTTGACATGAGCATGGCCATAGTGTGTGCAGTTGA
>JADRCD010220588.1:4666-18206 GCA_019843815.1 Montemys delectorum | reverse complement strand
CCTCCAATGCCTGGCCCTCCCACCTCAGCATTTGTATGTTGCACTAACATTACTGCATTTATCTGCCAGCATGCCTAGCTGTCATTTCATTTTGTTTTTTACAGTTGAGAAACCAGGACTCCCAAGATGAAGTAACTTGCTTATGGCTACAGAGTTTATTTAGGGACAGAAAAAGGGTGCCAGTGAAATTAAGGAGAAAGTCTCTCTCTAATACTTATCCTGAAGTCATGCTAGACTTACTAAAGAGTTGCAGAAATAGTACTGAGAGTTTTCTCTAATTTCTCCTCAGTCCCCACCAGTGTTGGCATCTTACACAACAGTAGATTGATCAGTCCTAACTCAGTAATGTCAGTGCAACATACAAATGCAAGTGCAGGGTCCAGATCTCACTCATTTTCCCATGTCTCTTTTTTTCTGGTCTAGGATCCATCCCAGGATTTCATGTTGCATGTCAAACCTTTATTTAAATATTTTTATCATCATCACCACCACCACCACCACCATCATCATCATGTGTGTGCATGCATGTACACTGCTCTTGAAGGTCAGAGGACAACTTTATGGATTTGCTTCTCTCCATTTTCACATGGTGTCTTAGTTAGGGTTCTCTAGAGTCACAGAACTTATGGTAGTCTCTATGTAGTAAAGGGATTTATTGATGACTTACAGTTTGTAGTCCAACTCCCAACAATCAACTCCCAACAACAGTCATGGCAGCAGCTGTGAATGGAAGTCCAAGTATCCAGTAATTGCTCAGTCCCACAAGGCAAGCAGGCGAAGCAGAGAGAGCCTTCCTTCTTCTAATGTCCTTATATAGGTCTCCAGCAAAAAGTGTGGCCCAGGTTAAAGGTGTGTGCCACCACACCTTTAACCCCGGATGACCTTGAACTCATAGAGCTTTCTATGTTAATCCTGTGGGATTCGTAGCCACTATTCCTCAAGGTCTCCATGCCAAGATTCAGGTCAGAAACTTGTATCTCTCAGCCTCCAGATTAGGGCCACAGGTGAGCCTTCTAATTCTGGATTGTAATTCATTTCAGACGTAGTCAAGTTGACAACCAAGAATAGCCACTACACATGGGTTCCTGGCTGGTCCTTTACCACTCAGTCACTGTTCCATTGCAGTAAAGAGAAACCAGGATCAAGGCAGCTCCTCTTTTCTTTATAAAGGAAAGCATTTAATTAAGGGCTTATTTACAGTTTTAGAGGATTCACTCATTATCATAATGGCAGGCAGCAGACAGTGGCACTGGAGCAGTAGCTGAGAGCTTTACATCCTTTGTCTGCAGAGATGGTGGAGGAAGAGGGGGAGGGGGAGGGAGGGAAGAGGGAGAGGGAGTGACTGGACCTGGCATGGGCTTTCAAAACTTCAAAGCTCACTCCCAGTGACATACTTCTTCCAATAAGACCACACCCCTAATCCTCCCTGAACAGTTTCACTCTGTTAGAGCTAAGCACTGAGTGTGAGAGTCTGGGGGCCGTCCTCAGTCACACCAGCACACTTGCAGGTGATCACGCCAGCCTTATCTTTTTTTATTTTTTTAATTTAATTTTTTTGTCTTTTTGTTTTTTTTCTTTTTTTTGTTTTTTAATATTATTTTTTAGCAAGTTTCTCAGTATGTTTCCTGCTGGCCTGGAACTCCTTTGTAGTCTGGGCTGGCCTCCACCTCCTGAGTACTGGGATAATAGACATACAGCATTGTGCCTGGCATTGAACTTTTTTTAAAAACGTGTTTATTTATTATTTACAGTGTTCTGCCTGCATATATGTCTGCATGTTGGAATAGGGCAACAGATCTCATTACAGATGGTTATGAGCCACCATGTGGTTGCTGGGAATTGAACTCAGGACCTCTGGAAGAGCAATCAGTGCTCTTAATCTCTGAGCCATCCCTCCAGTCCCAGCATTGGACTTCCCCCCCCAACCCCCGAGACAGGGTTTCTCTGTGAAGCCCTGGCTGTCCTGGAACTCACTCTGTAGACCAGACTGGCCTCGAACTCAGAAATCCTGCCTCTGCCTCCCAAATGTTTTTAAAGATTTATTTTATTTATTTTATGTGTATGAGTACACTGTAGCTGTACAGATGGCTGTGAGCCATCATGTGTGTGGCTGCTCTCCATCCTGCTCACTCTGACCCCCGCTCGCTCTGGTGTAATTCACTGTAGCTGTCTTCAGACACACCAGAAGAGGGCATCTGATCCCATTATGGGTGGTTGTGAGCCACCATGTGGTTGCTGGGATCCGAACTCAGGACCTTCGAAAGCGCGGTCAGTGCTCTTATCAGCTGATCCATCTTGCCAGCCCCAGCATTGAACTTTTAATTAGTAAATTAAAACTTTTTTTTTTTTTAAAGACATGGTCTTACTCTATGCCTGGCCACCTGGGAACTTACTATGTAGTCAAGACTGGCCTCAAACGTAACAGTGCGCCTTCTGAGTCTCATGAATGGTAGGATTATAGGCATGAGGTACCACTCTTGGCTGCTAAGCTCTTTAATTTTTAAGGTTGGTTTCCCCCGCTGGGCGGTGGCAGCGGCGGCGTTTAATCCCAGCACTTGGGAGGCAGACGCAGGCAGAGTTCTGAGTTCGAGGCCAGCCCGGTCTACAGAGTGAGTTCCAGGACAGCCAGGGCTACACAGAGAAACCCTGTCTCGAAAAACAAAACAAAACAAACAAATTATATATTTGTATATTTGTTGTTGTCTTCAGACACACCAGAAGAAGGCATCAGTTCGATTACAGATGGTTGTGAGCCACCATGTGGTTTGTGGGAATTGAACTCAGGACCTCTGCAAGAGCAGTCAGTGCTCTTAACCGCTGAGCCATCTCTCGACATCCTTTAAGTTTTTGATGAAGGGGTCTCCTTGACCCTCTTGGCTGAAATGACCCTCCTTTCTCAGCCTGCCAAGTAGCTTGAGTCACTATACCTGTCTGTTTTCTGTTGTTACGTCATAAACTAGATGCTCGTAATGAGTAAACTTTATCTAGCTCACAGTTTTAGAGTCTGAAGGCCAAGATTGGGTAACCCTGTTGGTCTGGCTTCTGGCAGAGCTCTCTGGGAAACAGGAAGTGAAACAGTCATGTGCAGAAGCAAGCACACCTATTGCTTTGTGACATTACATTCTGTGAGGACTGATCTTAGTTCTGTGGGAATCCCATCAGTCCCTTCTGAGGACCTATGCACCTCCCTCTAGGCAGTTATACCTGCAGCACAAGGGCAGCTATGAATGCCACCCAATGCAAAATCACAGACTTAAACTTGACTGTCCAGTTCTCAAGTATGACTCCTATAAATGAAAATGCTGCGGGGCAGTGGTGGTGCACGCCTTTAATCCCAGCACTTGGGAGGCAGAGACAGGCAGATTTCTGAGTTCAAGGCCAGCCTGGTCTACAGAGTGAGTTCTAGGACAGCCAGGGCTCTACAGAGAAACCCTGTCTTGGAGAGAAAAAAAAAAAAAAAGAAAAAAAAAAAAGAAAATGTCTACCACAGGGCTGGAGAGATGGCTCAATGGCTAAGAGCACTGACTACTTTTCCAGAGGTCCTGAGTTCAATTCCCACCATGGTGGTTCACAACCATGATGGGATCCAATGCCCCCTTCTGGTGTGTCTGAAGACAGCTACAGTGTACTCACGTCCATAAAATAAATACATCTTTAAAAAAAGAAGAAAATGCCTACCACAGCGGAAGAAGGTTGTACATGCCTGCAGCTGGTCCCGTTACTGCTGCACTGGGGACCAAGCCTCTAGTTCTCAGCCTTCCTAACGCTGGAACACTTTAACACAGCTCTCACGCTGTGGTGATCCCCAAACATATTATTTTTGTTGCTACTTCCTAAGTGTAATCTTGCTACTGTTATGAACTGAAATGTAAATATCTGTGTTTTTTGATGGTCTTAGTTGACACCTGTGAAGGACTCATTCAGTCCCCACAGGTCACTGCTGCTCTAGCACATGAACCCTCCAGGACCAGCAAGCTACAGCACTAGCTCACTGACAGGCTTGGGTGCATGAAATGCCTGGTGCAGTGCCTGGTGTGTGGTGGGTACCTGGACTGTGGTGTGGCTTGTGAATGAATGGGAGCTGAGGCAGTGTAGCCTATGGTCTTGGGTACCAGCATGAATGGCCTGAACCCCCTGAGATGAAGAATAGCAGGCAACCGGTTGGGAAGGGATCAATAGGACCAAGGAGGCCATTTTACTCATTTCCAGGATTCCATACTGAGGCCTGGAGTAGAAAGATTAATCATGGCTGTTCTGCTGGAGAACCAAGTGAGATGTGGAGGCAGGACATCAGGGCTCTAAAATGACTAAATTCTGGTTGAGAGCATCACAGAGAATGCGCTTTTATGAGCAGAGAGAGAAGAAACCAGGAGCTCACTTGTTGGGCGAAAAGCATTTGGTTTTATTCAAGTTGCCTTTGAGGAAGTGCCAGCCAGCTCTACAGTGAGGTGTGGATGTGACCCAGTGACCCAAAGCCTGGGAGAGGACAGCGCGGTGGTCGTTGGGCTGGAAGTTGGAGCAAAGACCTACGAAAGCCTGATGGTTCAAAGGTGTTCATCTGCCAAGGGTGCTGCAGCAAAGCACTGCTTAGTCTGGGAGCTACAAGTCCAACCAAGGGGGAGGTGTGACCAGGCTTGGTTTTGCCTGAGGCTTTTCTCCTTGGATGCAGATCATCATCTGTGTCCTTGAATGATCTTTCCTCTGTTGTCCATGCCCTCTGCAAGCCACGTATTTGCCCTCATTTTATCCTAATCACCTCTGTAAAGACTGTGCCTCTAACTATGGCTACATGTGAAGTTCCAGGGGTTAGGACTTCACTGTATTAATTGTGTGTGTGTGTGTGTGTGTGTGTGTGTGTGTGTGTGTGTGTGCGCACGGTGTACAATTCACCCATGAACACTGGACTAGAAACAGGACTTTGAACATTGAAAGTTCCAGAGGCTGGCTTCTCGCCCTCAACGCTTCCTGCCTCTCGCTGTTGCGTGCCAGAGCCTTTGACTGCATACACTGTCCTTAGGCAGGGGCGTCTGTCCTGCTCAGTTGCCAGGCTGCACTCTTATCAAGCTCTAGCTGGTCCTCTCTGGTGAATCCCCTTTGTCTGACTAGTTGTTTCTACTGTCCAGCAAAACTGTGCTCAGAAAGCCACACTGCAGAAAGTGAGCACAATGGCTTCTGCAGTGCCACACAAGTGAGAGAGGGGTCTCTGCCAGCCAGACTCATTTAATCCGGTTCTTACCAGGATTTTCTAATGCCTTGGGGTCAAGCCTCAGGTTATCTGTCATTGGTCTCTGACCTGCTTATGGAGCCCTGTGCATCTTGAGCCTCTCTGTCCTGCCTAACCATGTCTGATGAGTCTGGCATTCTTTGTTTACTCCAGATCTGAACGCTTTGTCAACTAGTTGTGTTTCCGGTGTCTCCTCTCATGTCAAGAGTGTTCCTCCAAACAAATAGATGGTCCTAATTTACATTTGTTTTTTTTTTCTTTAAGTTGTTTTTATTTTTTTAAATCTTATAAGAGCACGGGTGTTTTGCTTGCATGTATGTCTGTGTACAAGGTGTGTGCATGTTTTCGAAGGCCAGAAAAGGTCATTAGATCCCATGGATCTGCAGTTACAGACAGCTGTGAGCCACAGTGTGGATGCTGGGAACTAAACTCAGTCCTCTGCAAGAGAAGCCACTGCTCTTACCTCTCCAGCCTGAGGATCTCTCAATGTCAGTGTACTCATCCTTTCCTGTGTTTTATTTTATTTTATTTTTAAAGATTGATTTATTTATTGTATGTAAGTACACTGTAGCTGCCTTCAGACAGACCAGAAGAGGGCATAAGCTCTCATTATGGATGGTTGTGAGCCACCATGTGGTTGCTGGGATTTGAACTCAGGACCTTTGGAAGAGCAGTCAGTGCTGAGCCATCTCTCCAGCCCACCTTTGTTTTTTAATTCTTGCCATTCTAGGTAGTTTTAAAGTATGATGTGTGTTTGACACCCAACACATTATATGTAGAGGACAGAGGACAAATTGTGAGAACTGATTTTTTCCTTTCACATGACCATGTGGGTCTCAGGGATTTGGCAGCTTAGTTATCAGGCTGGCCCATCTAATGTTTTTATATTTGGAAATCTGAAAAGTATTTTCTGACAACTTTGTTTTTTTCCTTTCTATACTGTCTTAGTTAGAGTTTTACTGTTGTGAATAGACACCATAACCAAGGCAAGTCTTATAAAGGATAACATCTATTTGGGACTGGCTTACAGGTTCAGAGGTTCAGTCCATAATCACCAAGGCCAGAGCATTGCAGTGTCCAGGCAGGTATGGTACAGGAGGAGCTGAGAATTCCACATCTTTATTGGAAGGCCACTAGGCTTCCTGGCAGCTAGGAGGAGGGTATTAAAGCCACGCCCACAATGACACACCCACTCCAACAAGGCCACACCTCTAATAGTGCCACTTCCTGGCCCCCATAGGCTTGTTCAAACACATGACTCTATGGAGGCCATACCTAGCCATGGCTTAATAAAAAAAGTACATTAGGTCCAACTTCTAAGGACCCCATAGTTTATTGGAGTCTCAACAATGTTAAAAGTCCAAAGTTCAAGGTCTCCTCTGAAATTCATACAAACACTTAACTTTAATCCCTAAAGCGAGTAAGGAAACCAACTAGACAAACTCCAAACTCTGCATCTCCATGGCTAATGTCAAAGTGGTCTTCAGATCTCCAACTCCTTCTTCATCTTGTTGACTGCAACAAAGTTCTTTCTCCTGGGCAGGTTCCATTCCCTGTTGGCAGCTTTCCTCAGCAGATATCCCATGGCTCTGGCATCTCTAACATCTTGGGATCTCCAAGGCAACTTTAATGCTTCTTTTTGTGTTTGTTTGTTTTCGAGACAGGGTTTCTCTGTGTAGCCCTGGCTGTCCTGGAACTCACTCTGTAGACCAGGCTGGCCTTGAACTCAGAAATCCACCTGGCTCTGCCTCCCGAGTGCTGGGATTAAAGGCGTGGCCACCACCGCCTAGCCTAATGCTTCTTTTTTCAGTGTCTAGGATCCACACATGACTTGTGCTCCTCCAAAAGGTTTGGGTCACATCTCTAGCTCTGCCCTCTGTAATACGCTCTAAGCTCAGAGTGGGCCACTCCATTGCTGCTGCTGTTCTTGGAGATCATCCCATGGTGCTGCTGGCATCTCCAATTGATTGTGGCCTTATGCTGCAACTAGGCTTCACCAGTAGCCTCTCACAGGCTCTCTTCATGGTGCCAAACCTCAGCTCCTTTGCATGACCCCTTCAGTCCTGGGCCATCAACTGTAACTGAGGCTGTACCTTAACCAATGACCTTCCCTGGTTTCACAACTGGTCTCCATGACCCCTCCATACCTTCAAAACTAATACCACCTAGGAGACTCTTACACACTACCAAGTCCCGCTGCAGCATGAGGTACAACCTGGGCTATCTCTGGAACAAAGCTTCTTTGTGCTCTCAGAAAACACTTCCCAGAAGATTTCACCTCAGTGATGCTGGTCTCTTCTTAATCACCGCTAATTTCTTAGCTCCAGCTAACCAGCATCAATTGTCCCATTAGTCCCTTCTATTCTGGACTCTAAAGCCAAAGCTGCCAAGGTTTGCTGCTTGCTGGGCCTGGAATATGTTCCCCTTATTCTATTACCAGCTTTCTGTTTTCTAACTCACTGTCTAAGCTTGGCTGTCCTGGAACTAGCTCTGTAGATTGACCTTGAACTCAGAGATCTGCTTGGCTCTATCTCTTGAGTGCAGGATTAAAGGTGTGTGCCGTCATGCCTGGACCTAACCTTAGCTGGGAGGGATCTTGCCCCAAGGTCACCACTCCCTTAATTCAAGGTAATATCCTTGAACACAGGATTCAGCTCCATTTCACTCCTGCCCCCCTTTTTGTTTTTTGTTTTTTGTTTTTTTTTTTGTTTTTTGTTTTTTTTCCTGAGACAAGGTTTCTCTGTGTGGCCCTGACTGTCCTGGAACTCACTCTGTAGACCAGGCTGGCCTCGAACTCCGAAATCCACCTGCCTCTGCCTCCCAAGTGCTGGGATTAAAGGCATGCACCACCACTGCCTGGCAAGGTGTTTTATTATAGAAAGGAGAGAGAGAAGATTATAAAGTAGAGACTGGCCATGGCCATGTGGAGAGAGGGGGAAGGGAGGAGGAAAAAGTAAAGATAAGAAGAGTAAGAGTAAGAGGCTAAAGGGGAAGAGAGAGAAGAAGAAGAAGAGAGAGGAGAGTGGGCAAACTGCCCCTTACATGGTGGGCTGGACTACCTGTCTGTTGGGCGGGGCATGCCTGGCTGTGGTCAGATGACTAGGTGTCGAATCCAGCCAGAATGCTGGGAGCTGGGGCATTTTCTAGCCACAGAATAATGGAGCGAGGGCTCGTGGTGCCAGCCATTTATGTTTGGGAACGTGTCTCCACTGTTCTATTCCTTGTGGAATTTTCCACTGGGTCTCTGGAAGTTAAGACTCACTCAACCAAAACACAGACTGCTTTTCATGGTCCCACACACCAAGGCAACTCTTTTTTTTTTTAAAAAGATTTATTTTTATGTATTTTATGTGTATGATACACTATAGCTGTACAGAGGGTTGTGAGCCATCATGTGGTTGCTGGGAATTGAACTCAGGACCTCTGTTCACTCCGGCCCCACTCATTCCAGTCCCAAGATTTATTTATTATTATAAATAAGTACACTGTAGCTGTCTTCAGACACACCAGAAGAGGGCATCAGATCCCATTACAGATGGTTGTGAGCCACCATGTGTTTGCTGGGATTTGAACTCAGGACCTCTGGAAGAGCAGTCGGTGCTCTTACCCGCTGAGCCATCTCTCCAGCCCTCATCAGTGTTTTCATAACAGCCTTACAAAGGACACTAGAACAGTCTCCTAGTTAGGTTCACTGTTGCGGAGATGAAGCAGCACAGGCAACAGTAAGCTGGCGAGGGAAGGCTATTTGCCTTATACTTCCACATCATACTCCATCATTGAAGGAGGTGGGACCAGGAACTCAAGCAGGACAGGGACCTGGGGACAGGAGCTGATGCAGAGGCCATGGTGGAGTGCTGCTTAGTGGCTTGCTCATAGGACCCAGGGCTAATTCATGTCTATAGGTCACCACAACAAGAACCGCTGCCCTAAAGGGTCACAGTGTTAGGAAGGTCGAGAGCCGCTGCCCTAAAGGGTCTTAGTGTTAGAAAGGTCGAGAGCCGCTGCCCTAAAGGGTCACAGTGTTAGGAAGGTCGAGAGCCGCTGCCCTAAAGCTTGCTAGCAGCCCAGTCTTATGAAGGCATTCCCTCAGTTGAGCCTCCCTCCTCTCCAGTGACTCTAGCTTGTGCCAAGTTGACAGAACACTATCCAGACCAACACTATTTGGCAGTAACTAGTGCCATGCAGGGGGCCACTTCCATTAGGGGAAAGCAGACTGCTTTTCTTTCAATACGGCCTGCCCCATGTCCTCAGTTATGTGTGCCTTCCTTGTGAGCCCAGTCATTTCTTCCCGGATTCCCCTGTCAAATCGTTGTTGCTATACCATCTGGCCAAAAGTCTGAGGTTCTCTGAGTGGACTTTGTTTTTTCTTTTTGAGACATGGTCTTTGTGTAGCTCCAACTGTCCTAGAACTCACTCTGTAGGCCTCAAACACAGAGATTAGCTTGCCTCTGCCTCCCAAGTGCTGGGATTAAAGGTGTGCACCACCACTGCAGAGTGAGTGGCCATTTGAAATGGGCAGATCCACAGCCAGTGTACTTTAAAAATCTATCCTTGGATTAGGCAAGCCATGAGAGCTGTGCATCTGACTGTTCTTAACACATTATGCTGCTTGTTTACAGTGAGGGAGCAAGGTTCAGGGAGGCAAGCAACTAGAAATTGTTTGTTCAGAGTTACTGTGGATGAGAGGCTCTGGGGAAGAAAGCTGCTGTTTTTAATTGCTGGCAGAACTGTGCTTCCACTGGGACAGGACCTCTGGGAAGCATAACTGATGTTTCCTTCATCCACTGGGCTCAAGATGCTCCCAGTTAAACTGGTAATAGACATGTAGCGGGAATACCCCATTTGTCTTTTTTGGTGCTTCATATGAATCCATGTAATTTACCTGGTAGTAGTTTTTTGAAGGTTTAGCACGATCTAATAAAATAGCCTCACCTGATTATCCAACTGGGCCGGGTACAGACTATCAGTCGGTCCGTTCTCTGATTTGTAATGTGTTGATAGTTAGCAAACACTGGCTGTTGACATAAAGTTAGGCTCAGTGCTTTATTCATTCCCATCCTCAAGGAAGGGAGGCTGGACTTCACTTCCCTCTCCTTCTCCACCTCTCTCTCCTGCCTCCAGTACTTTCCCAGTCCCTCACTACTATGCTCCTGTCCCTGTATGTCCGTAGCACAGTCTCTCTCACCTTCCCAATTCACTCTAGTTGTGCAGCCCAGGTCTCTTCATCTCTAGAGCACACCTCCAATCTCCTGGCTCTCCCACCCCCATCCCCTCTTGGAAAAGCCAGCCTCTTGAGACCAGACAGTGACCTCTCTTCCACTGTCATCTTCAGTCCTAGCCTGTCCTTTCCACTCCTGTAACCTCTCTTTACCCAAGGCACCCGCTCCAAGGTCCTGGCGCCCCCAGCTGCTACCCAGCATGCATCCTTGCACCTCTAGCGCATCCTTCTCCTGCATCCTTCCTGGCCTCGTCCACGGCCCCGCCCTCAGCCCCCTCCTGCAGCGCACGCGCACTCCACACCCTCCCGGAGCCTCGCTTCCGGCTGGGGCGGGGCCTGGCGCGGGCCCGAGCGCGGGCGCCGGCCATGCTCATCACGCTGTGTTACCTATACCTGTGGGCGCGCTGGGGGCGCCGGCCGGCGGCGCTGGTGCGGTCCACGGTGCGGCGGCTGCGTGCCTCGCGCTGCTCCTTCACCTTCTGCCGCGCGGCCGCTCAGCCCGGAGGCGCGCGCGTGTGCCTGAGCCAGGGCGGCCGCGTCTTCTGCGTCGGCGAGAGCCAGGTGGGCGGCGGGCGGGGTCGCCGCGTGGATGGGGCGCGGCGGCGGCGGCGGCGGCGGCGGCGGCGTTGCAACTCGGCTCGCACAGCCCACGCGTGTACCGGAGCCTGGGAAGCCCGACTGTGCCCTGCCGGCCGCGGGCCGGCTGCCCCTCCCTCGTGTCTCCAGTCCTGCACTGTAACAGGGACATCCCGGACATCCCTCGTGGCACCTAGTGTTTCCGTGGGCTGGCGTCTGGTCCTGTCGGAGGGTGATGGCCGCTGCCCCTCATTGGGAAGGGGGCACTGGCCGTTTGCACAGGCCGGCTGCAGGTAGCAGACCTGACTTCACAGTGCACTTCCTACCGCATACTTCTGGACGTCGCTTGTTTCCGTGAACATCACACAGTGTTTTGCTTTTCAATGGTCTCTTGCCCTTTCCGCTTCCTTCTAGAAATCTGCCTCACTTTCAGCACTAAACTGAGGGTTTTTTCATAGATGTCAAACCATAACACCCATATGAGAATCCTAATCTTACCTCAGGGTGAATATTTTTGTCAGACTGCTTAGGAATGACGATGGAATCGCGCTTCTAGGGAACTAACAAAGACAGCACTCTAAGAAATGCAGTGTAGGGGTTGAAGATGGTTCCGTGGTTAAGAACACTTGTTGCTTTTGCAGAGCACCCTTGTCCAGTTAGTTCCAAGTCCCCACATGGTGGCTCATAACCATCTGTACCTCCAGTTCCAGAGAGTCCAAGGAATGCAGATGGTGCACACACACACGGGAGTGAGACAGCTGTACACATAAAATTAAATGAATCTAAAGAGTACAGTGTGAATTACACGCCGAGTTTTCTCAGGTTTCCCAAGCTTACAGCCACAGGACTAGACATGACTAGTACCACCTGGGGCGAGGCAGATGCAATGCACCCTGGCCCTCTTAGAACATCTGGGCTCAACTCTCTTAGGAAACCGTTTAAGAGAGATCACACAAAAAAGTAATCACTGGTGGACTTTGGTGGACTTTTCCACTGTGGCAATCCCTAAGCTGTTGTTTAAAACACAACCTTTGGGATTTATATTAGAGTAGAGAACTTGCCAAAGACAATTCCCTAGATACTTTGAACATGTTCATGACCTTGACTTCCTAACTACGTTAACTCAGTTGTCTGGCTCTTTCCTGCTTCAGAACCCCAAGTGGGGCACAGCCTTATACCCATAGGAGCAAGCCGTCCCTTGATGCACTCCTGCTTGCTCCTCAACCCAAGCCTTGCCCACACACCCTACTGTGTCTTTCTGGATTCAGGGCTGTGACTTTTCTGCTCTGGGTGTCCCTTGATTTTAGTAGACTAAAACCTTTTAAAGTCAAATTACAATCCTTCCAGAAATCTGAAAATGAAGGAAATTGGATTTTCAAGGTTGTGAGGGCACCTAAAATAAGCTGCGAGCACCTGAGGAATGTCCAGTCCCTTGTATAAATGTGGTACTTGCATTCTGTGTGGGTCCTCCTGTATTTGCGTCATCTCTTGCTTACTTCAATAGCTGATGCAGGGCAAAAGCTGAGAATGGTTATTGTACAGAGTGGTTTAGGGGTCAATGACAAGAACAAAAGTCACTTATTTGTACAGACAATTACTTTTTGTTTGAACCCCAGGATGTAAAACCCACAGGTCAAAATAGCCAGATACATCTGTTCAGCTAACCAGTCTCACCTCTGAACCACTTTTAAAAATTCCGATGAATTCCTGACTGGTTGAAAGCGTGCTTGTTGGCATGTCTACATGTGGGAAAGGTTCTCTCTTGAAGTAGCTCCAGTCTCTGGGTTTGACTGTGTGACTTTCAGAAGTTGCCAGGCACGCGCCACCTTAAACGTGCTTCCTTCCAGGTGTGATTTGGAACGCTCATGCACGCTGGGCTGTAAGGAGTAATGGTCAGAATGACTCTCGAGGAAACAAATATCCAGAGACTTTGATGTTCTTGTGAGCCAGACCCGCGCCAATCTGGCTGTTTAAACAGCACAGTCAGATATAGGAAGCGAGGGTTGCAGAGGCCTGCAGCAGACTCGGAAGGAGCAAGGAGAGGGCATGCCGGGCACACTGACCCACATGACACAAGTGGGGAGGTGACACTGACTCCTCCTTTTTTTTCTTTCCTTATTTGTAGTCTGTTGATGACTTGAACAAATGGGCCCTGTTTCTGGTGTCTCCCTTCATACTTGAGGCAGAACATATAGTGTTTGTGACAGAGAGCATTTGGGTACAAGGCACCAGTTTCCAGGAGCCATTGTCTTCAGAAACCGTGAGTGACATGTCCTACTTGTGTGTCTTTTTTTTTTTTTTTTTTTTTTTAAAGATTTATTTATTTATTTTGTGTATGTGAGCCCACTGTAACTGTCTTCAGACACTCCAGAAGAGGGCGTTGGATTCTGTTACAGATGGTTGTGAGCCACCATTGGTTGCTGGGAATTGAACTCAGGACCTCTGGAAGAGCTGCCAGTGCTGAGCCATCTCTCCAACCCCTAATTGTTTATCTTAAGGATGTGTCTCAGTCCAAACCCAAG
>JADRCD010220586.1:0-12834 GCA_019843815.1 Montemys delectorum | reverse complement strand
TTATCACAAGGTCATTTGAAATCCTTAAAAGATAAAAGCTTTGGTATAGAAAGCCCCAACATGCCTTTGTGATCTGGTTGCTCATGTGTCCCTAGAGTATGTGCAGATTGGAAGGCTGAGGGATCAATCAAGTGGGATGTACCTGGCAAAGCTCTCAATGGTTTGGAATTTGAAAATGATCTAAATACTAAATAGTTGTTCTTTGAAGTCCATTGACAGATAAGATGGTAGCATACCACAGGGAGTTGGTTAAACCATCTCTACCATCACATCAAATGCTTCTGAGAAATATGTTATTCTTACCTTGAGTAATGTCAGAGGAATTAAACAGGGACAGAGCAGCTTAGCAAAGTCTCCTGATAAAGAGGAATTCGACAAATGTCAGCACAGAAAGGGTGCATCGCTGGGGGAGAGAATACTTTCTACAAAGGTTGGTTATACCACAGCTCTTCCATCTGTCACTCAGGAAACATTTCTGAAGAAGAGGTAGAAAGATTGTAAGAGCCAGAGTCCTAGGAAAACTGCTATGAGTCTGTTTTCTCTAAAAAGAGCTATATACACAAGTCCAGAACAATGCAATATTAACAGACCTATTAATGTGAAACAGAGGAAATTTCTCTTCTACCTCCTGTTGGGGGGTTGGAAGGGATTAGGGTGGAATAAGGGTTTGAAGGGTGGTGTGTATGAGAAACCAGTAAAGTAGACAAAAACTTGCTCCTCCAGTCAGATTCACATTACAGTAGCAACTTTTTCAGATAGACAATATATTCAATAAATAAACACAGACAAGGCCCTGCTCACTAGCAGTAGTGATTGTTAAGTAGATAAATGCAAACTCAGTGCAACCTTGACATACGTAAGTCTGGTTGTCTCCGGTTTATTTTTCTCAAAGTACATTTTTGAGTTCCATCTAAGATGCTACATGCTTCAGTCGTCCTTTATTCTTTCTTTTTCTAAAAGCATTATATTAACATTTGGATCTTAAATGTCCCCCCAAAGATATATGTGTTGAATGAAGGACTGTTCCCAAATCCTTAAGAGGTGAAAAGGAACATCACCTGAAATTTTAAGGCTTTATGGAGTACTGAGAACCAGACACCTCCTCTCTGCTTCTGGTGCTAAGAAGTACGACTCCTCCATTACACACTCTGCCCATGATATTCTGACTCTTCACAAACTCAAAGGTAATATAGCATCAAGCCATCTTGGACTGAGTCCTCTGAAACTGAGACAAAATAAACCTTCCTGTTCTTGGGCTAACTTTCGTTTTGGCACAGTAATAGAACGTTGACATATCCATTACCCTAATCACGTATCTTCTGCATTCTCTTGTGGATGGAAAATTGATTATTTACATGTCTGTGATGTTAGGAATAAAAATTCTACAAACATTTCTCTTGAATATATAGCAAATAATGAAGTATTCCTGAGCCTTGAGGGACCACCCTGCAATAAATCCTAGACTTCTGTTGTCCATGTTACGCAAGGAATGAAACCTGTTTCAGGTAAAACATATGTGCTCCATGTTTTGTCTCAGCAGACTTAAACTAATAACCAGTAATACACAGTGATTCTGCTTTGATTTTATCGGTCAGCAATATTTTCAAAACTTTAGCCACTTTTTACTTTTTTTATGGTAGCTTGTAGTTTTAGGCCACATTTCTTTGGTAGTGCCTGTATTGGTTTGAATAAAAATGCCCCCTCCCACAGGTTCATATATTTAAATGCTTAGAGAGTGGCATTTATTTAATTCAAATGTTTAGGAGGGAAGGCTGGCCCACATGGTTTTGGCCCATCTGTCTGTGCTTCCTGTCTCACAGACAGGAATATTGGGATTACAGATGCGTGCCACCGCATCCAGTTTTTATTTTTAAAGTTTATTCATGTGTGTGCTTGTGTCAATTTGCACGCGCTCGTGCATGTGTGTGTGCGCATGCTCGCTCGCGCGTGCGTGTGTGCGTGTGCGTGTGAACAAGTACCTGCAGAGGCAAACTGCCAGACTGTCAGATCCCCAGAAGCTGGAGTCAAAAGTGGTTTTGAACTGCCCAATGTTAGCCCTGAGAATTAAACGTGGGTGCTCTGCAAGAGCAGCATGTACTCTTAACCACTGAACTATCGCTCTAATCTGTCCCAGCCTTAAAAGCCGATGTGTGTTCTGGGGATTGAATTCAGGTCAGCAGCCTTGTTCAACAAACTTCTAAATGAGAAACCTACTGAGAAATCTCTCTGGCCCATCCGGTTTTAATTTTGATGAAGCCCAGTTTATCTTCTGGTTGTTGTTGTATAGCGATTTCTGTGTACTGTTTTGGGAAAAAAAAGTACATTATGATCTATATTTTATAATTTTTTATTTCAGCAGTCACATTTACATTAATTCTTGAATATAATTTTTTAAGAGGAGTCAAAGTTCATTTTCCCCCATGTATTCATGGTATATATTACATTTGCTGAAATATCCTCTCCTTCAACTAGCTATCTGAATGTGTGTGTGTGTGTGTGTGTGTGTGTGTGTGTGTGTGTGTGAATGAATATTAGAAATTTCATTTGACTAAATAGAATAGAAACATTCATTCATTTTAGATTTGTGAGCAAATCTAAGAAGCAAATGTGTCTTCTCGTAGCAAATCCAGTGGTAGGCAGCCCAGCTATGTATGTAACACTACTGTTCTTCCTCGGTCTTCTAACTAAACTCTCTGGGTTAACTCCATGGTGTCATACATGCTGTGTAAATTCACAGGCAAGCAGTTGAAGGGCAAAGGATAAAAAGTACAGAGTTACCTTTTATAGAAGCTTCCTTCTTTCAACATTTTTTTCATCATTGTGGGGATTGAAATGAGGTTCTAGCACACACTAGCTCTACACTCTACCAACTGAGTTATACCCTCAGATTAAAATAACTTTATTGAAGCCCAACATAATACCAAATACAGCCTCATGTCACTTAATAGCATAGGAATTTTCTCAGAGACACATCCATATTTGATTTTTGTCTCAGTGCAAATTCATAGTGGATACTTATGTAAACCTAAATGTCACTTGATGTGACCTATTAATGCTAACACAAAATGCCCTAAAAAATGAGCTACTTAAGATTCTTGCTAGCATAATAAATCATGCTATTTTACCATAAAAATTTAATAAGGAATATGCTTCAAAATGATGATAAAAGTACAATATATTCAATGCATAAACAAGTCACAGTCATTTATCATCATTGTCAAGCATTTTATACTATATACAACTCTATTATACTTTGATACAACTAGTAGTACAGGAAGTTTTTTTATACAAATATCACCACAAATATAAAGCACATTGTGCCATAATAGTATAATAGCTATGCTATCACTAGAAAAGATCGCATTTCAGCTCAATTAGAACTTTCTGGGAGCAGCACCATCAGTCTGCTACTGATGAACATGTTATGCAGCACACAACTACTTAAATCTCATTGACACAAACCACTGCATGGGCATGTGTATCTGCAGAAGAATCTGGAGAAATATCTGTTTACTTTATTCTGTTTTTTTTGTTTGTTTTATTTTGGGGGGTGTAAATATAATTCCTAAGAAGAGCCTCTAAAAATTCAACTTATGTTATTAAAGGAGAGGGGATAGGCTGAAGAGATGGAAAGTAGTTAAGAGCACTTACTATTCTTGAAGAGAACGCAAGCCCAATTCTCAAAACCCATATCATCAGGCAGCTGACCCACACATCCAGCTCTGGGGAGTTACTCAAAGGCCTCTTCTGCATACATGTAAAGAATCACACACACACACACACACACTCATCTTTTCTAAAAAGCAGAAGAGATGGAAAACTATACTGTTAAGCAGGCAAGAAAGTGTCTGTTTAAGAGGTAGACTACCTTCTATAAGCCTGCTGGCCTCTGAGCTAATGATGTTGAGAAGGACTAAGGATGACGCACAAGTTTACAGATCTACTAGGACGCAAGCTTTGAAACAGCACAAAATGTGAGACTTCTAGACCAGAAATTTTTATTTTGATTTGTGTATCTCCATATTGATTTCCACAGTTGATAATATTAATATAAATAGTAGCTAGAGCTCTGGCTCCTCCTTACCCTCACCAGCATTTGTTGCTCTCTTGAAGACAGCTATTTTTACTGGGATAACTGAAAACTCAATGTAGTTTTAATTACACAAAATAGTGGATTTTACATTGGCAGATTCATCCATGTATACAACTATGGACATTTTTTTATTCCCCACTCCATCTTTTCACCCATCTCTCTTCTCTCCTCAAATCCTCTTCCACTTCTCTAATAGTTCCCTCTTGTATATTCAGATGTTTTGTTTTCTTTAACTTCCATACAGGAGAAAAAACATGAGATATTTATGTTTCAGAGACTGACTTATTTTACTTAATACAGTATCTAGTCCCATCCATTTTCCTGATAATGACATAATTTTGTTCTTTTTGTGGCTGAATGGTATGCCATTTCTCTGTGTCTGTCTCGTGTGCATGTGTTTTCTTTATCCATTTATCAGTAGACAGACACCTAGACTGACACCATAGCTTGGGTAGTGTGATGAACACAGCTATGCGGATTCAGATTCCCTTGGGGTTGCACTCAAAGTGGTAGAGCTGGATCACATGTAGCTCTATTTTCAGTATAGCTCCACAGTTGATGATACTAATATAAGCAAGCCTCCAAGAACAGTGGATTTGAGCTCTTTCTCCTTACCCTCACCAGTATTTGTTGTTTTCTTCAGGATAGTCATTTTTACTGGGATGAAATGAAATCTCAATGCAGTTTTAACTTGCATTTTCCTTTGAGACACTAAGTTTTTTATAATCATTAGCTACCTGAACAAGTTCTTTTGAGAATTGTGTAGATGATCTGCCCACTTATTGATTGCACTTTGCCCTGCCTTGCTGTGGGGTTGTTTTTCTAAGTCCTTCGGATATGTTGGATGTTAAGCCTCTGATTCTCCCCTGCTATATATAGTCTGTCTCTTCACTTCATCAATTATCTCCTTTCCTGTGCAGCTTTTTAATTCAATGAAATCCATTTTGTTGATTCTTTTATTTCCAGAGGAAATGGAGTTATATTCCTGAAGTCACTGCCTGTATTTACATCTAGAAGTATTTTCCTTGTTTTCTTCTTTTGGCTTCATGTTTCAGATCTTACATTAAGGTCCTGGGGCTGATTTAAGTACAGGGTGGGGTGTGGGGATTTAGCTCTAATGTTCCATATCAATATACCATTTTCCCAGCATCAATGGTTGAGGAAACTTTTTTTCTCATGAGTGTTTTTTTATTCCTTAGTCAAAATTTACATCTATGGCTCTGTAGGATAATTTATGGATCCCCTTCTCTAGTTCATTGGTCTACTGCTTGTTTTTACGCTGGACCCATTTATTACTACAACGCTGTAGTATAACTTGAAATCAAATATTGGGAACTTCCAATAATGTTCCTGGTACTCAGGTCATCTTTGCCTATTGCAGGTCTTTTGTATTTGCAAGCACATTTTAGGATACTGTTCTAGTTACACGAGGAATGTCATTTAAATTTTGAAAGTGATCATAAAACCTTCTAGATAGCCATTTCCCCAATACGAAATCTGCTGATCCAAGAACATGGAATGTCTTGTCATCTGCTAGTGTCTTCCTCAATTTCTCTCTCCAAAGTCCTGTAACTGTCACTGTAGAAGCCTTTCACTACCTTAGCAAGATATGATGACTAATCTCCCTGTCAGCTTAAGTGGAGTTAGAATAACCTAGGAGTTGCACTCATCAATATGTCTGTGTGAGTGATTTTGAAAAGGTTTTGAGAATGGAAAACAAACCCAGAATGAGGTCTACATCATTCCAAGGGATAGAGTCCAAGGCTGAATGAAAATGAGAAAGTGAGCTGAGCACACCATTCATCTCTCTGGTTTTTAACTGTAGACACATGTGACCAGCCACCTCACATCCCTGTGGCCATGTTTCCCCATTATGAAGGAGTGTATCCAGCACTGTGAGCCAATATAAAACCTTCCTTCACAGACTTGATTTTGTCAATTATTTTTAACTACAATGAGAAAAGTAATTAACACACAGGCTTGTTCCTAAATATTCTTTTTGCTGACAGTGGGAATGTTTTCTTGCTTTCTCAGCAGGTTGGGTAGTGGGGTGTGGAAAACCTATAATTTTTGTATGTATTCTGACTGTGTTGTGCGCTACTTGGCTGAATTTGTTTTTTAGATCTAAAGTCTTCTAGTATAAATAACCCAAGTAGCTACAGCTATCTGAATTACAACAAATGTGTTCCTGGTCTTATTCTGCAACATGTTCAATTCGCCTCTGAAAACAGAGTTCATTCTGCAGCTGTCGGTGGAACACCCTGCAGCTGTGTCTCGTGGATCTGCAGTACTGTTTCACTCTTAGGCTCCTTCTGGTCAGTATTTATCTGCAGGATGTGTTTATGTGAGAGATGGGTACTCATTTATTATATTCGGAACTATCTTCAACCAGGATTGTTTGACACTTCAAAAATAAGATCAAAGTTTCTGATATCATTTTTAGCAACATTAAAAAATATTATTTATCTGTAAGTAAAATTATTAATTCCATTTCCTTAATTCAAGACTATTTCATTTCTTCTTACACAGTAAAAATGTCTAGTTAGATAACGCTTCTATCTTGATGCCTTAGCAGATATAGATGGTCTCATCAACTAAAATAGATTATTGTTTTACACTGATTTCAAAGGTAGAGAGGATATTTAAGTAAAAGTTATTTTCTGTTACACAGAGTTTCTATTTCTTTGTTCACAGTACACAATTTGCCACTGAGATACTACATTTTGGTGATCTCTGTTAAAATGTTTGTTGTAAAAATGTGTTTATGTGTCATATTAGATTACCTTAAAAGATACAGAAGAGAATGACACTGTTGGTTATACCCCTATACATCGGGCTTCTCTATTAGCCACAGGTCTGATTCTGGCTGTTTCCATTCTTCTCCAAGCAGGGTGTTAAAACTGAAAGGCTTGAAATATTCTAGACGATGGCTAAAAGTAAAGAAAGGAAAAAACTGAAATGAACTATGCATTTGTGAAACAGTGGTCCTATAAAGCTATTTGTTTTGTCACACTGGTGATAGTACAGCATTCTATTTTAAGAAATAACAAATAAAAAAAAAGAAATAACAAATGTTAAATGTATTCTCTATGTACAATTTTCTCATTGAAGCTATCAAATACTCAGTTCTGAAAATATCCACACATATTTCAAAGCAGCCTTCTTCAGTTCTGCACACAGTTCCTCACAGCTCAAGGGAAAAATAAATATCAGCTCTCAAAGAACTCAGTAAAGTGTCTGCTAAGGAAACATGAGGACTTGAATTCAATCCTCACAGCACGCATAAAAATGCCTGAGTACACAATTGTAATCCCAGTGCAGTGAACGCAGAGACAGAATGAGACCTGTGGCTCACTGGCCAGCCAGCCTACCGTTGCTGGCAAGCTCCAGGCAGATGAGAGACCCTGTCTCAAATGAGATGGACAATCCTTCAGAAGAATGACACATGAAGGTATCTTATGGACTCTATTTGCATGTGCACACATGTGCACATAGACACATGTACAAGCATGCACACACACACAAAATCAATCTAACTCATTCCAGCTGTAAATCAATCATAAGCTCTTATATTCAAACTTTGATAGGTTCTGGTTCATATTTGAGGACAAATTTGTGCTCTTTCTTTGCTAAAGTAAAGGAGACTCACACACAAGAGTGATGATCTTGTTTTCTTTCCAGAAAACCCACTGTTATCCTCAAGTGTTCTCTGGTGGCTTAGTAAGCAAAGGCTTTCACCTGCGCTTCAGTAAAGTGCTGAGTTATAAGCAATCACTCTGCTATGCTTCTGCCTCGGCCAATATGCAGTCACATTGCCCTGGGAGAAGCCAGAGGAGCACCTCACCTCAGTATAATAAATCCCAGAGTAAGATGCTAAGAAACAACAATGAAGAAAGAGGCACAGAAAAAGAGAAAGAGCTAGGTAGAGAGAGTCAATAATGGGAGGAAAAGCCCAAGTAGCTAAGTTTAAGTTTGTCAAGAACATAGGCATCTGATAAGAGCAATGACGGGAGAAAGAGTCAAGGAAAAGCAGGAAACATTAAACCTGAGAAGAAAGATGGTGTCATATTCAAGGGGCAGCCTGTGCTTCCTGCTGTCCGTCCGTCTCTGAGGAGACTCAGTGTGGCCAGCACTGGTGAGGTAGGATGGTTAGCAGAGCCTACCACAGGCATCCTCACTGGGAACATCATTGTTGCCAGCCATCCGTGCCTTTTTGCCCTTAGTCATTTTATCCCAAGCAAGGATGCCTTAAGGGACTAGTCCTTGCAGCAATGCACGAAGCATTTAGAAGGCTCACCATGGCTATATTGTTCTTAGACAAGAGCTTCAGATGCCAGGAGAAAAAACTCAAACTGGGCAAGTGTTGACGGTTCCTTAGCTTAAACTAAATTATCTTCTGCCTCACAGGAGCCATGACCTCTGACAACCACTCATAAGGCATACACTCAAGAGCCCCACAGATAACATGACTGTTAAAGGGAGTCCCTAAACTACACTGTCTCTATCATATATGTATAATTCATTCAGAATTACTTAATCTAGATGTCATTTACCAATTAAGAAATCATTTTACCACAAGCAAGTTTGCCTAGAAACATAGCTGATCCTCTTTTTCTAATGAGGCAACCAAAAGAATAGAGACGTGACTACTGTATAAGTTCTTTAGTAACAAAGAAAAAGGTTTATAACCCCTCTATCTACACCACAAAACAGATCCCCTTGGTTATTTTATCTAGGAAAGGGTCATAAATTAATTTGAAACCATATGAGTAATAGCTGATGTAGCACTCACTAGTTAACTTTCTTACACAATTATGAAAGACTAAGTGCTTTGCTGACAGTAACGAGATGGTCTACCCTAGTAGAGCTCTTATCATGTACTTAAATGTATGTCGTCATCAAGCACCAAGTGTTACTGCTGCTCTCACAAGAACTCATTTCCCAAACTGTAGTTAGAACAAACCTCTGTTTGTTTTCTACTTACAAGTCAGGTTTTTGTCCTTGTTGCAGCTCATGCTGTGGCACAGGGTAAAGCGCTTCATAAACTCTCCTATCGTTTGATCCATGGATTGCAAATGAGTTGAATTGTGTCACATTGGGTGGGAAATAAGTCCAAGGAAGATAAGCTTCACCTTCCCAGTTAGTCTCTCCTCTGGACACTCTGAATGATAATGCAAGCTCTTTCTATTGGAGATACAAAAGGAAGGTTCAAACATACTATAGATGCGCAGGCTGTGCATTAAAATATTTTTATATGTTTATTTACTCACTTTCCAAACATTTCTTCTTCCAGAGAGTAAAAGAACTAAATGCTGTCCATGTCTGTTAAAATTAAGATTCCTCATGAGTGTTAGAGAAAAACATTACCTTTTTACTTTCTATTCTATCTGGAATATGTGTCTTTTAGCTAAATTTTGAAATAACTAAAATGTGCAATATAATATTGGATAACTACAGGGGAAGCCAATATGTCACATTACTTAGAAATTGTGACTTTGAAATTACCATTTCACAAACCACTGCTGCCAAATCATAATGTTTCACTGACTAGTGGAACTGGTCATATTGTTTACCCACTAGCAATCTCACTGTCCCTTCTTTTCATAGTCTTTAGATAGGAAATTATACAAAATACTTCATTTGCTTAGAAAACACAACGCATGAGAGAAGGAACACAGTGATAATCATAATACTTAGAGTTACGATAAAACCAGCTGCAAAACTAAAGCAGCCCAAGAAAGCTAGAGCGCATTTCCAAATCTCCATCTGACAGCCCAACCACAGGTTCTGTCTGTAAGGAGCCTTTCTGGAGGCTCAGTAGGTAGGTGGGAAACAAAGTACAGGCTGAGCAAAGCCAGTCAACACGGCACAGACTTTAAGCTGTCCCTATTTTTTCATACTGCTGTCCTTGAAAGTCCGCCACCTGATTTCCAGCTGTCTACCATTTCTTCAGGCACCAATGCCACATCTCCACAGACACAACATATTCTCTAAAGGAATTCTAATGGGAGTGAATAAGTGGGATTATCTGACTCAGGAAGGCACAAAGGTTTGCCTGTATTTACACGAAGTAAATGTTCTGCCTCTGGGAGCCCATCAAGCGTTTCTCCCCAGATGGTCCTTCGTGAGCTTCTGAGGAAGGGTTTGCTCCAGTAAACTACTCTAACAGAAGACAATCCTTTCCAGGTAACAATCCTCTCATTCACTTTATTGTTTTTAATGGAGCTTTGGGAAGATCGTAGGATGGGTAAAACTTCTTGTGAATTAAAACAGTGTTCTTGCTGCTTTCCTAGCTGTTAATGAGCCAGTACAAAAACGGACTGCCTGAGGCAAAAAAAAAATGATTCTTGATTATTAACTTTCCTTATGTATATGAAATAAAACCACCCTATGGATCTTAATTTTCTTAAATTTTATATACAATGTATAAACCATGTAGTTTCTTAAGGAGAAAACTGTCTATTTTTCTATGTAGCCAATGTTAGATTGTCACTTCATGAAAATAAATTGATACTACCTCATAAGTGAAAAACGACAGAGGCCAGTGAAATGGCTCAGCAGGTAGAGGAGCTTGCTGCTAAGCCTGATGTCCTAGGTTCAATTCCTTGAGCCCACATGTAGAAAGAGAGGATTTACTCCTGCAAATTGTCCTCCATCTCCACATGTAGGCCATGGCATACATATGCACACACATACACACATACATATACACATATATCTATAACAAATGAATAAGAGCTTTTTAAAAACGAAAAACAAATAAAAAAGAAACCTATAGCTTAAACTTGGGAGTTCTGGCAAATCCAAGTTCTTCGCTGTCTCTTAGTCAAATTAGAAATGCTTGTCTTAACTTTCTCAACTGTAAGGTGAAAGTTAGCACATAATAGTTAAAACTTTCCTACTTTTCATGAAGTTTATAAGAACTAATCACAATCTTCAATAAAATACTTTGTCATGATAGTTGAAAGATAACATGAAAACATATCTAATTCTGGTTTTAAAAAAATCTGCAGCATCCTAGGAGCCTCTTACTTTCCTGTCTGGGACTTTCTGTTGGCCACCCCCTCTGGCATCAATGAGAGGGGAGGTCCTTGGTCCTGTGAAGGCTTGATGCCCTAGCATAGGGGAATGCTAGGAAGTGGGGCAGGAGTTGGTGGGTAGGGGAACACCCTTGTGGAGGCAGGTGGGAGCGGGTAGGAGAAGAAACCAGGTAGGGGGTAACATTTGAAATGTAAATAAACAAAATAACCAATAAAAACTTTTTGAAAAACATATCTGCAAGTCTGGTCTGGTGAGTACTTTTAGTCCCAGCACTTGGGAATCAGAGGTGAGTGATCTCTGTGCACTCCAGGCTAACCAGGGCTACATAGTGAGACCCTGTCCCATAAAACAAAACAAAAAAGAATTGCAAATAACTGCACTTTCCATGTTAGAGTTAGCATAAAACAAAAAACAACTAACACCTAACAGATAGGAAAAGTTTCATGTAGATTAACTGGAGCTCCCTTGTCAGATTAAAAAGGAACAAAGGCTATTGGACACTGATACTGGGAAACATTTAAGAGGCATCTAAAATAAATAATAGTACTAGAAGAGACACCTCATGTATCAAAAGCATGCTACGATTTAAATAACAGGTGAGCCTGTTTCCTTTTTTACAACTGCTCAGGAATAAAAATTGGTCACTACATAAAGAAAGTTACCAAGTACTGAAGTTCAAAGAAATTCCAAGACAGCTAGGCTTAGTGGCTCACACCTTTAATCTCCATGAGTTCCACACTGCTCAGAGCTGTACAGTAAGACCTTGTCTCAAAAACAAACAAACAAATAAACAAAAAATGCAAGAGTAATATTTTTAATGTGAGTCTTGGAAACTTTAGGTATGGTTTAGATTATATTCTTAGCATTAAATGCAAAAATGGCATACTATGTGCTAGAAAAAATGTATAACTAAATGAATAAATACATGAATACACAATTTTATAATACATAAAGTTTAATCATTGAAGAACCTAAAAGGAAACATTTCTGTAAGGTAGTAATTGTATCTTTATGTCTCTTTTACATTGAAAATAAATGTTCTCTTACTACATATTCTTATCAGTTCCCTCTCTATCTCCTGACATATCCTCTCCATTCCTCATCCATCTAACTTCATACCTTGTCTTAGTCAGGGCTTCTATTCCTGCACAAACATTATGACCATGAAGCAAGTTGGGGAGGAAAGGGTTTATTTAGCTTACACTTCCACACTGCTGTTGATCACCAGAGGAAGTCAGGACTGGAACTCAAGCAGGTCAGGAAGCAGGAGCTGATGCAGAGGCCATGGAGGGATGTTCCTTACTGGCTTGCTTCTCCTGGCTTGCTCAGCCTGCTCTCTTATAGAACTCAAGACTTCCAGCCCAGGGATGGCACCACCCACAAGGGGCCCTACCCACTTGATCACTAATTGAGAAAATGCCCCACAGCTGGATCTCATGGAGGCCCTTCCCCAACTGAAACTCCCTTCTCTGTGATAACTCCAGCCTGTGTCAAGTTGACACACAAAACTAGCCAGTACAATTGACCCCTTGTCAACTTGACACACAAACACATCACTATTAAGCCTCAATCCTTATGTTCTTATTCATCCCCAAGATCTAAAGTCCCACAGTCGTTATATATTAAAAGTCCAATCAATTAAAAATGTCCAATATCTTTTAAAATTCAAAGTCTCTTAACTGTGGGCTCCACTAAAATAC
>JADRCD010220585.1:15699-42283 GCA_019843815.1 Montemys delectorum | reverse complement strand
CTCTCTCTCTCTCTCTCTCTCTCTCTCTCTCTCTCTCTCTCTGCCTCCCTCCCTCCCTCCCTTTCTCTCTCTCATCAATAGTGGAGGTCTTTCTTGATGGTTACTTTTAATTTAATTCTTCTTTGGTCCTGAAATCCCCTCAAAAAATTCATATGTTTTCTCCTATCAAGATTCAGTTCAATTAATGATACCGACTTGGCTTCAAATTCTGCAAAGTTTTGACTGAAGCTGACAGGTGGAGTTCAGGGTCTATCTCAGCTACACCTTCCACATTAGGCTTTTTCTAATGGATGTGCACATTTCCCTTTAATTTTATTACCTCCTAGAGGACATTTTAATCACCAATTGAAACCAGTATATTAACTACAAGATAGAGGAACTAGATATTAACAACTGAGTGAGTTGACTAAGTCTGATGGTTAGTACATGGAGAAGCAACTTTCTAGAAAATTTTAGATGGAATTATACACCAAGACTTTGTGGTCCATCCCTGTGTGGTTTAAAATTGCTTGAGGCACTTTCTTTTTCTATCTATAGCACTTGGCCCATGGCAAATAATGAATATGTGTCTGGGAGTTGAATGCGTTTGTTAAGGACAGGAGTGCATAGGTGAGAAAGGATCTAAAGCCAGCTGAGGGGTAGTGGACAAAACTGTGTTTGTGTGTGTTAATCGTAGTTAATCTATGCCAGGAACTATAGGTTCATCCAGGTTTTTCTCAAGCCTGTCATCTATCTTCAGTTTCATTATTGATGATAACTGCATGTCCATCTATGTCTTTAACTCATCACTGAGTCCATATCCCCTCTTATAATTGCCTTTGAGTACAAACTAGAATTGTAATATAATGGAAGCTTTGCTGATGTTCACAGTATCAGTGATGGCTTTCTAAGCAGCAATAAATCCATCATAAAAAAGCTGTAAGGGGATGGTAATTAATGTGGAATCCCACAACAAAACAATCTGCAGACTGGACAGACTTTTGAGCTCTCATCCCGAAACGGAATACCTCTACCAAAGTCCTCCCCTCAACACTTAGGGACTCATGGGGAAAAGGAAGCAGAAAGATTTTTAAGAGCCAGAGGTGGTAGATAATTCCAAGGAAACAACATTTCCAGACACAACAGGGTTGCTGTGCATATGAGCTTGCAGCAACCATGGCAGCAAGCAAAAGACCTGCACAAGTTCAAGCCAGACCAAATCCCAGCAGGAAGCAGGGCAAGTAGGCAGAGTTTCACCCTAGTTAAGGAGCTGTTTGCAACTGTGCAATTGATGCCTGCTAGGAGAAAGAAAGTCAGTTTTCTCCAAATAGAGTCATACTTGTGTTTCAAAATGGCCCATGTTCAAGATTAGTTGGTCAAAAACAATAGGGACTCCTTGTTTTTTGTACATTTTCTTTCTTTGCTTTGTTTTCAGATTTTATCATTGTTTGCTAGTTTATTTTGATTTTTTTTTAAAGAGAGAAAAAGAACATGAAATTGGGTAGATAGCAGCATAGAGAAAGACACAGGTGGTATTTGGAGAGGCAGAAGAATATAATAAGAACATATTGTATAAAAAATTTAAGGTCAATAAATATAAAAAGGGGTAAGTCATCAGAAGAATGTGTGCATGTGCTTGTGTTATTGAATATAAATATATTTGAATGCATATGCAAATCCTCTGGTCATTTTTTCCCTAAGAATATTAATACCAAGATTCTACTGCAGAATTTGTTAGATTATTCCCTGCTGATGAAGTAGTTTCCATGGAAATGCATTAACATGCTTGGAGAAACATCTTATTCTGAATATAGGAAAGATGTGAAGTAATAGCTTGAATCCCACATGATCATACCCACTGAAAGTCTTGCCTGTCAGTGTCTCAGTCAGAAGCTAGAGCTAATGCAATATGGTCCATTCCATATATGTTCTAGTGGCTGAGCCAAGAAATCTGGACAGTTGTGACCTTGTCTGCTGACATTTACTTGTTTGTTTTCATAGGACATGGGAAGCTGTAAGCTCTATGAGACTGAACACTGTGCTTGGAGAGACCTAAAAGTTGTTAGCATTTTAAAATTACTTATTATGCATGTATAACTGATTTACATACTTATTTTATTTAAGTTCTTTTTTAAGCAAGGGTTGTGAGCCTCTGGCTGCTGTCTAAACCCTGTTCTATCAGATGATAAATACAGCAGTTGGAAGTTGAACCTTGGTTGCTTGCCTTCTAAACCATTTTTATTGACTCAGGTCTCACACCATTTATGGTTCCTTGAAGGTTTATAGATGAACGGAGTCTGGAATGAATGTGATTTTGGAGAAGTGTGGGGAGACTTGTGGGATTTTCATCATAGGTCTATCAGATACTCATGCTCAAGAATGGATTGGGAAGCCTATCCAGCTGAACTGTTTATACAAATCTCCCCACCATCTTTCCCAGTACAGGGTTCACAGTTCTGTGGAGAAAAGTCAAAGATGAGCCATGAAATATCAGTTTAGTAGTTAATAGACAAATACATTTTATTTTATTTTATTTTATTTTATTTAGCTTTCCAGTTACTGGCCCTGGTGTACCCAATTCACATTTTCTAGCTCAAGATTTGACCTTATAAGGTAGACATTTCTCACCATATAGCATGTGAGAGCCCGTCCTATGGTCAGCGAGTCCTCAAATACCAGAGAAGAGGTGCTGGGCAGAGAGGAAATTAGAGCAAACTTTCCTTAGGACTTTCCCTCAGAGTTGAGGAATAAATACATAGAAAATAGTATAATTTTCTTTTATTTCTCTAGTTGATGATGACTATTGACTCTTTTCTCTGTATCCTTTCCAAAGAACATCTGGGTTAAAATCAGAGACATGTCACTGAGATGACACAGTTCGGCAGCACTCTCCTGGCCAGGCTCTATTCCTTTTATCTCTTTTTTCTTTTTCTTTCTTTTTTTTTCAGACATAAATGGAAAATTCATTTTGCACATTTTTCACTGGAAATGCAGAACAAAGGGAAAGGCCTGATGCCACCAATCCGATCTTGGATGCATGTTCTACTCCTCACTGGGACTTCATCCTTAGGATCCAGTTTGGAGGACTGCCTTGCTGTTCCTGGTACTTACACCTAATGTGGCAAAGAGTAGAGTTTGGGAAGATTCAAGACACAGAGGGGTTGCCTCTATTTCTTAGGAGGAAGTTTCTTAGTTAAGGAGGCCCTCAATTTCTTCAACTATAGAGGCATATTACAAGGAACAGGCCTATAAATACCACACAGCATGGTGGGCCTTTCTTTCAATTCTAGGATGCTTTTCGTTTTCTGTCCCTACCACAGAGAGAATTAGAGTAATGGTGTTTGATGTCATAGTATACAAATCAAGAAGCATTGTTAGATCTTTGTTATGAGAAAGTTTTAAAGAAGTTACTTTTTTAAATTGACAACAAATAATCGCATTTTTATAGTATTTGTTCACATATACACACACATATATGTACATACACATCCTTGTTTATACATACTGAGGAATGACTAAGCCAAATTACCATCCATCACTTCACAATTTAACATTGTTTTGTGAAAATATTTAAAACTGTATTCTTTTGAGCTGGGGATGTACCTCATTTGGTAGAGTGTTTGGGCAGCATACAAGGCTCTGACTTCTCACTCCCTCATAAACAGAGAATGGTAGCAAACACCAGTAATCCTAGCATTTAACAGATAAAGATAAAAGAGTCAGAAGTTCAAAGTCACTCAACTACATAATGAGTTTAAAGCTATGTGATACCCTGTTTTTTTTTTTAAATTTCTTCTGAGAATTCTGACGTGTGTGGTACATTGTTATTGCCTTTAATTGCAATGCTGTGTTTCAGAATTGAAGCTGAATCTCTGGTGAAATTCTTTAAAGTCATTGTACTTTGTTCTTATAGAGTGCATAGTTTTATATAAATATGTACACACACTTGACATATTTAAAGAAATAATATATCCTGTACATGTATGCATATGTGTGTGTTAAGTATGTATCCTGAACATTTTAAAATAAATACTAGATGCCTTGACATGGAATGAAGACAAGTTCTTTAATCTATTTCAATGCAATAGTCTTCTATCAGAAAGCCTACATTCCAAATTTCTGTATTTGACTGACTCTAGTTCTGCAGATCAGGGAGGTCTACTATAGGAACTAAGGATGTGCTCTAGCTCTAACCTCACTAATAATTTGTTTCATATAGTGCTCTTTCTCATATGGTCTAGAAATGAGATCTTTTAGCATTCTTGCATCTGTCCCTGGCTTTGAAACTGTAGAAGGTGCCTGTACTGGCTGGTTTTTGTGTCAACTTGACACAGGCTGGAGTTATCACAGAGAAGGGAGCTTCAGTTGGAGAAGTGCCTCCATGAGATCCAGCTGTGGGGCATTTTCTCAATTAGTGATCAAGGGGGTAGGGCCCCTTGTGGGTGGTGCCATCTCTGGGCTGGAAGTATTGGGTTCTATAAGAGAACAGGCTGAGCAAGCCAGGGGAGGCAAGCCAGTAAGAAACATCCCTCCATGGCCTCTGCACCAGCTTCTGCTTCCTGACCTGCTTGAGTTCCAGTTCTGACTTCCTCTGGTGATCAACAGCCATGTGGAAGTAAGCTGAATAAACCCTTTCCTCCCCAACTTGCTTCATGGTCATGATGTTTGTGCAGGAATAGAAACCCTGACTAAGACAGTGCCTAAAGACTATGTTGGCACTTTCTATTGATGACCATCTGTTGGCTTCTAAGGGTAAAGACAGGGATCTCTCAAGAAAACATGAAAACTGGGATCAGTCATAGAAAAGACTTGGGTTCTTCTATCCCTGAATAGGAAGGGTTCTCCTATGTCCTCAAGAATGACACCATGAGGGGAGGAGGGAACAGTGGTTCCCTGGGTTACCACACAGAAAAGATCATTTTCTGTTAGAGAAGACTGAAGAACTTTCTTTTCTAGAAAAACATTATCTAATTTCCTGTATTAAGAACTGCTTATGATATTTATGATGAAAATGAGCCTTGTAATGATATGCACATGTTTAAGGGACTTTTTTTTATTTCTAAAGAATAGAGTTGGACTAAGCAAATTAGTTTCTCAGGAAATAGGTACAGTGATAAAAATGAATGTGCTTCAGCTTCTAGGTCCAAACCATTCCCTAAGGACTGATAATTGAGGGAATTCCAGTACTATTTCATAAACTCCATCACTGGCATGGATGGAAAAGCAAAGATACACAGAAATACCCTCCCTCCTACTTTAGCATCTCTTCAGCTTCAGACTTCAGAATAGGGGAGGGTCAGACTGCAAAAGCTGCCTTTCCAATTCTGAGGTATGGGCATGGTCTAGGTCAGATGGAAGCCTGGTCACAGAGTGATAGGAAGGGATAACTCAGAGGCCTTCAGAGATGTTAGCTGTTTCCAGTGCAATGACTTGGGGGGAAGGTTCCTGTGCCACAGATATGCCCTTCCCTGTGCAGAGTCTTGCTTGCTTCAGTTTTTCTCCTTTAGCCTGACATACATTAATATGAGTTCAGCAATTAGATCTTGCTATACTGTTGCTAAGACCCAGGATAGTGAGAATGACAAGTCTAGGCAAAGAGCCTGGTGGAACCAGGTAAGAAGTGTGCTTTGAACAGTTGTACATCAGAAGGTAAGATACCTGTAACACTGACCCAGAGAGTCCAGGTAGATGACAGACTCCTGGAGAGTAAAGACACATGGTCTGACTGTCACCTATAAAGGAAGGTCAGGAGGGGTGCAGTGTGACCTGGAAGCTGACAGAGATCAGTCCTTCTGTGTTAGAAGGTCTTTAGACTGAACAGAAGTGGATAACCCCAGAGGCAATCAGATATGCTGTAGTGATCCAACTGGACCTCACAACCCAGCTGGGAAAAGCAGGAAGACATAGCTCAGGAAGATGATATGAGGAGTCTTGAGCTACAGGAGAAGATGCCAACTTGGACTATGCCCCAGACCTGCTACGGCAACATATATCCCAAGACTCATAACCCTATTATAGAGAAAAAGACCTGAATGAAAGAGGAATGTCAAGTCAGCTCTCTCTGCTCATTGTTAGAAAAATCCATGTTTGAGTTCAAGCTCTACCTTTTACTAGTGGGGTGGATTTTATTGTTTCCCAGTTTCTCTGAGACACTTTTACCCACTATGTAGTGTTTATCATGCACAAGCTGTGAGCTCAGTGTAGAAGATAAAAGCAACTCAGGCCAGTGTCAGCAGCCCTCATGGTATGGAACTTGTGATAAAACATGAAGTCCTGAATCATCTGTGCTATAAAGAACCTGATGGCATCACAGTCATTTGTATAAACCATATTTTAATCAAGGTAGGTAATAAAGAAGCAAGAGTTCTTTAGATGAGTTAACTGTGGAAGATGCTGAAGTCAACATGCACATCACCTTGCCAAATGTCTGCTTGTGGTCTGTATCCCAAAGGGAACTAGGTAGAGTCTCAGGTATCTCTGTTATAGATCCAAGGCCTCTCCTCCTGCCATGTCAGCAAGGCTCATTCTCCCACTCTCCCTCCACTGAAATGACTGAAATTGAATTGGCAGAACTTTGCAGATTAAGAAAATTGGTGTCATCCCACAGCTTCATTACCTTGTAAGAGATAATGGCACCTTGGGATCCCAGAGGGCAATTACCACACTATAACACATCGTTCACTAGGAAACCCCACACACTTCCCCTCCCTGAGCTGATTCCTTGCCACCAGTCTTAGTGCAGAGATTCTCACAGCCCAGCCAGCGGTGAACTGACACAATCACTGACAGGCATAGCAGCTTTCTCATCAACAGAAGGGGAAAACTTACTTCTTTACCATAGGACAGATGACTGAACCCAAAATGCCCAAAACTGAGTTTCTCTGGAACAAACTGTGTCTTGTCTTAAGGAAAGGAAGTTTGGCAAGTGCTGGTGTGAAGCTGTGTCTCCTGAGTGTCTTCATTCAGGAAATTCTCAGTCATTTAGATGATCTTCGTTCCACCCCGGTTTCTGTAGAATGGTTTATGGCTCCCAGAAAAGTTTCCTCAAGCCTTAATTCTGTATGGGCCTTGGGAACAGAATATTAAATGTAATGATACTCAATGCGATGCAATTTTCATTCTAGGAATGGACTAGGGCTTGATCTCTTCTCTCTGTCTCTCTCTGTCTCTCTCTCCTCATTTTTTTAGATTTATTGATTTTTATGTTTATGAAAAGTTTGCCTATATGTATACATGGGTACCATATGAGTGCCTAACGACAGGAGGAGTCAAAAGGAGATATTAGATTCCCTGGAACTGGAGTTGTGTGCAGTTGTAAGCTACCATAAGAATATCTGTAACTAAATCTACATCCTCTGCAAGAGCAACAAGAATTCTTAATTGATAATCCAAGATAGAGCTCCAGACCTTTCCATATTTCGCTTGAATAAAAAACAACAAAACAAATAACAACAAAAAAATGTCCCCCACCAAACCCTCCTGTAAGGCAGGAGAGACCATCTGTGTTCTTCTGACTGAACAAGAGAAAATTGTCAACAGTGATGTTTATCATGTCATGCAAAGACATGCAAAAACTGACATTATCATATCATGTAAAAGCATGTCGGATGAGACCACTCTGTTCAGTTTCCATGTTTTCTATCCTCTCCATTTCCTCACTAAAGCTGTATAGAATCAGTCCCTGTTTGCTCACGCCTTTCTGATGCTGGATGATATAAGAACAAGGATCTTTATTTAGCAGCTAAAGATAGACTCACTCTGGCCTCACAAACCCTCCCCATCATGAGACTCTCTCTTCTTTCTCAGTCTCTGAAACCACTTTTTTGGTGGATCATTGAAGTAACTACATGCTATTATAAATAAAAGTAGATGTAGATGTTAAATATATACATATTTTCAGTACACACTTGTTTTCTGAACTGCAAAGCTATATTAATCCTGCACTAAACAAAAAAAGAATTTTAGAAACAGTAAAGGAAAAAGGTCAAGTAACATATAAAGGCAAGCCTATCAAAATCACACCAGACTTCTCACTGGAGGCTATTAAAGCTAGAAGATCCTAGGCAGATGTCATACAGACCCTACAAGAACACAAATGCCATCCCAGTCTACTATACCCAGCAAAACTCTCAGTTACCATAGATGAAGAAAAGAAGATATTCTATGACAAAACCAAATTTACATAATATTTTTCCACAAATCCAGTCCTACGAAGGATAATAGATGGAACACACCAGCATAAGGAGTAAAACTACATTTTTGAAGAAGCAAGAAAGTAATCTTTCAACAAACTCACACAAACCTAATTCCACCTCTTACAACAAAAACAACAGGAAGTTGTTTTTCTTAATATCTTAATATGAAAATTAATATTACCAACATATCCTAACTGATTGAAATCCAAAAATATGAGGAATTAGAAATTTGTTGACTGTCATCTAATGGTCTCTCTAATTTGGTAATTAGAGAAATAGGTCCAATATTGTACAATCCATATACACTTTCTACTTGTGTGTATGTGACAGTGTCTTGCTGAGTACCACATAGTAGTCTTGAAATCATGCTTCTCCTATCTCAGCCTCTCTATTAGTAGTATTGTTTATTTCATGTTTTTTATACTATACTATGGTTTTCAGAATAGCTTATATATTTGAAAAGTATTTATACAGAGAAAATAAACATAGACAAGTAACTTGGGAGGTGGCTTGTAAGAAAACAACAAAGAGTGATACTGAGTGCTTCCCTTGACGTTTGTAACTATTGTATGGAGTTTGAAGAAGAGGACTTTATAAGTTATTCTTTCTCTGAGATGAATACTGTTCCAAATTATCATATCAATGAACCAGATTCTTACTCTCACCTAATGTCTGTGCCACCCTCCAAGCAGAACCATTGTTCACTGAAACAGTTGGTGAATGACTTTATGGACAGATCATCTTAATACACATACTATTTCATAAATGAATTTGACCTGTTCTCTGTGGACTGAAAATAAAGTCACTCACTCAAGTCAATTAGCTTTGACCATAGCAAGGAAGTCTGTATCCAAAAATCATGCCTACAATTCATTCCTTGGCACAGCAGAACTGTCAACTCTCAGCTTAAGTACAATAGAGGTAAAATCCTTTGGTGATGTGAGGGTCATTGAAGTACAGCCTTATTACAATGAAATCCAGGGTCTAAAATTGTTCGTATTTTGGGCTTGTACCACATTAAAAGCCAAGATTTTAAGGTCTACTAAACAAGAATCTTAAGTCCAAAAAAAGATAAGATATTTCTTTTGAAGCAGAGTTTGATGGCAAGCTAGTTTAGACACAGAAAGGAGAACATATGCCCAGATCTATTGATACCCCACCAACAATTTATTAGAGTTCATTCCTGCCATTCCACATTTATTTGAAGACAGACATTCTTTCTCTTCCAAACTCTCTTGACACACATCATCAACCCACTTGAATCTTAGTCTAAATTAGTGACCTAAAATATTCTCTCTGAGTGTGATATGGAAGTATCAAGTGTAAAACAATGAAAAGCTGGACTGCATGGGGACAGACTGGATTAGCAGTGGGCAGGAGCTCTACTGGAAGAAGTGCTGGGGAACTGGTGCCATGATGATGTCATGGTATTTATTTTGTATTTGATGTGTTCCATGTTGTATTATTAATCTCACTTAGTCTGCCTTCGATCATTCAGTTCGATCATTCAGTTCCCAGATAAAAGATAAAAAGCTTTATGTTTACAATAAGCACTAATCAGCAGTACATCCTTACCCTCTAACCTATTAGGATCTACTTCCCTACCACTATCCCTGTGATAGGACCTGCCATGTTCTGTCTGGGCTGCTCTTATTACTACTGGGCAGCCCTCATGATCAGTTCTCATGATCCCTTACTCTTTGTCTTTTTCCTCTTCCCTATCATGTTTCTACCTCTGACCTCCAGCCCAGGAACTAAAACTCTGGCCACCTCTCTTCTGCCCAGCTATAGGTTGTAGGCATCTTTATTCAACCAATATTTTAAATTAAGGAGCAAAGTCATATAGCATTACTTGGTGTACATGAGAATTCCCTAGTCCCAGAAGTAACCAGATTTTGGGGGGTTGGGGAGCAGAAGTATTTAGCATTACAATACATAGCAAACAACCAATCCTCAACAGCCACAGGCACTGGTCATGTTACTATTCTTAGTGTACAATGAGGTAGTTACCACAATTTTATTGTGACACAGATAGTGACTAAATAAGCAGTGACAAAATACCATGCAGAAGAATGTGTGCCTTGCAAGTAGATGTTGCAGGCCTTGGACTCACTCTTAGTAGCATACTTGCATCTCATGCCCACACAACACTGAGAACACACCTGGTCTAGAACATTGCATAACAGGATTCATCCACAGAGTACAGAGTAACTGCAAAGATATTTGAGTAGGGGATAATCACAATAGAACTCTGCTCCAGTCAAACTGACCTGGTATCATTGAATGGGTAGACTCAGAGGATCCAAGGGCAGACTAGCTTGGAGAGAAAAGAGATAAGCAGGCAGGCAGAAGAGTGTGGGAGGGGGTAAAGCTGCAAAAGGTGCTGAATTGCTCTGCTTAGAGTCATTGTAGAAAATTGTCAGGAGAAGTTTAGAGTTAAGTATGGAAGAATCAATTTATGTAGCTGTAAAAGCTCAGTGTGGGTGGCTGAGTTGGTTGCATTCATGGTCTCTAAATTGAGCAATGCTATGTTAAAAACAGTAAGGGAAAGACATCTCAGGCACAGGATTTATCAGTAATGTCTTCATCAGGGTGTAAATATAGTTTTATTAACTTTATGAACATAACTATAAGAAATTAAATAATAGGGGTAAAGAGCTCCATAAAACAAAGGATGGTTTTGCAACACAGCATATCAGCGTGTAAAGGTACTAGGGAACTTTCCAATTATCTAATTTCTAATTATCTAAATTACCTAACCTCAAATTCCTAACAATTCCCCTAACAGATTTCTCTTGGTGATTAGAATATATAGTAATTGATCTCCTTGATAAGAACTACTTGGTAGACTTAGGAGACATGGGGTCACTGACTGAAGAAGAAGAAGAGATAAACTCTGAGATTATCAAGGTTTTGGAAGGTAGAAATGAAGAAGATATTTCTTGATGACTACTCTTGTTCAAACATCAAATGTAGCTGTTGAAAACATATGTTAAGGTTCTTTATGTTACTAGGGATACAGTCAGCAATTCTTTCCCTTACATGTATCCTTAAATTTCTAGTGTGGTGTTTTTCTCCAACATAATATTTTTATTGATTATTTAGGAATTTCACATAATGCACCTTGATCCTATTCATGTTCTATTTCTCCATAGACATCCACATGGGCCTTGATCATCTAAATGGTATGAGGCAGCAGGACAGTCAATGAATACCAGCACATTCCTTGGTCATGGATACCAGCATGCCTCCAGGGACAGCACTGATCATGGCGGCTTTTCAAGGAGTCCTAATCCAGACAATGAACTTTTCTCTATCTTGAACATCTTATTGTTAGGCAGAGGCAGGGATATTGTGTGATTAGGTGATGTGTTCCAGGTCAGTGTACATGCAATTTTCTGGTGCTGCACATGATCGTGCTGACCCTACTCAGTAAAAACATGCTCCCCTGTGCACTGCAGCCTTCTCCCACACTTGTCACTGCTGTTCTGTCTCTCTCTACCTCACTTATAGAGCTAGTTTGGTGTTTTTTGTCAATTGACACAAACTTGAGTTACCTGTGAAGAGGTGTTGCTTCCATTCACTGAGGAATTACTTCCAGAAGACTGGCTTATGGGCATGTCTGCATGACATTTTCTTTCTTAATGATAGGTGTGTGAAGGCCCAGCCCATTGTGAAAGATGTCATCTTGGACAGGTGGATCTGAGTTGGATAAGAATGTAAGATGACCAATCTAATAAGGACCATTGTTCTTGAACCATTGTTCAAGCCTTTGTTTCAGTCCTACTTTCAGAGTCCTGTCTTGAACAGAAGCGCTACCTTCCCATGATGGTGGACTGTAATCCATAAGCCAAAGAAACCCTTTCCTCCTCAAGTAGTTTTGGTCATGGTGTCTATCACATCTACTCACAGCCAACAAAGACAGTTGATATTATGAACAAAAGAACACAAAAAACTAAAAATAAAGAAAATGAACAACTCCATTCGAAATGGGCTCATGGAACTAAATATATATTTTTTTCTTTAGGGTTTTTGTTTTAAATTTTATTTAATGGGTGAGAGAAAAACATCAAGTTGAGTGGATAGGGAGTACTTGGGACAGGAGAAAGAATATGGCAAAATATATTGCATGAAAAAAGATTGTATATAAAAAATTTAAACAAAAGATATAAATGGTTGAGAAATATTTTAAATAATGTTCTACATCTTTAATCATCATGGAACTCTCTGTCAAAACTAATCTGAAATTTCATACTTCAGTCAGAATGATTAAGATGACAAATGAAGTAGGAATTTCTGGTTTCATTGGAGACTCAATTGTGTCATGTGATATTTATCTGGAAACTTTCTTATAAAAGGATGTTTTGCTCAATTAGACATGTGAGAGGATGTTTACCTGACACCTAGTGTTTTTCTGGAAGTTGCCTGGTGAAAGGGCATGTGACGTTTTGTTGAAGAATCAAAATGTGGACATTTCATTCCTTCTTAAAAGGGGGAACAAAATACCCATGGAAGAAGTTGCAGAGACTAACTATGGAGCAGAGATTGAAGGAAGAACAATTCAGCCTAATGTAGCTGTCTGCTGAGAGGCTCTGACAGTACCTGACTAATACAGATGTAGAGGCTCACAGCCATCCATTGAACTGAGTACAGGGTCCCCAGTGAAGGAGCTAGAGAAAGGACCAAAGGAGCTGAAGGGTTTGCAGCCCCTTAGGACCAACAACAATATGAACTAACTAGTACCCTCAGAGCTCCCAGGGACTCAACTGCCAACCAAGGAGTACACATGGTGGGACTGATTGCTCTGGCAGCATGTATATAGTAGAGGATTGCAAAGTTGGTCATCAATGGGAGGAGAGGCCCTTGGCCCTGTGAAGGTTCTGTGCCCCAGTGTAGGGGAATGCTAGGGCCAATAAGTGGGAGAGGTTGGAGTGGCAAGCAGGGGAGGGGGGAGGCAACAGGGGTTTGTTCTTGTTTTTTGGTTTTTAGTTTTTAGTTTTTATGGAGGGGAAAGGAGAAATCATATGACATGTAAATAAAGAAAATATCTAATTAAAAAAAAAAGAATGTCCTCTAGAGGACACATGATGTTTGGAAAGAGTATAAGCATTACCCAACAGAGTGAACAATGCTCCTGGATTGGTTTGCTTTGAAACTCTTTGCTGGTCATTTTTGGGCCTCACTGACACTGGTCTTCACTTACAATGCTCTTACAGTGCTTTGCCTTGCTTTCTTGCCATTTCATGCTGCTTCTTGGACTAATGCCAATCAGCAGACCCTTGCTATTTCTTCTGGATCAAGATGATGCTACTGTATTTGCAGTTTTCTAGTGGACTGGATTGCTGACAATGAAGATTGCACTCACCCCAAAGAACTATTTCTAACCAAATTCATAACCCCATTTTCTATTAACCTTTCTTTTCTCTTATCACTGGTAGGTAGTGGACTAGAAGGGAGGTTAAAGCGTTAAAGAACTATAGATAAAGTAGGTTTTGAAAAATCTAAGCCTACAGACAAAATTAAAATATACCTGTACTTCCACCAGAAATAAGTATGTTGTTTCTTCAAAAAAACTAAAAGTAGATCTACCAAATGATACAGATTTACCATTCTTGGACATATGCCCCAAATATTCAATATCTTACTACAAAGATACTCTCTCATCCATATCCTATGCTGTTCTAATCATAGTAGTCAGAAAATATAACTAGTATAGATGTCCATCTGTTGATGAATGGATGAGGAAAATTTGGTACATTTTCACAATGGAATATCAATCAGCTGTACAGAAAAATAAAATACTAAATTCACAAATGATTAGAAGGACCTGAATAAACATTCTGAGTGAGGGAATTCAGACTCCAAAAGACAAAAGTAGCATTTTTTTGTTATTAATAATTTTATTGCTTTACATTTCAAATGTTATCCCCCATTCCTGGTTTCTCCTCCACAGATGCCCCTATCCCATTCCCCTTCTCCCTCCTCTTTTGTTTGCCTCTATGAGGGTGCTCCTCCACCCACTCACCCCCTTCCACCTCACTGCTGTAGCATCCCCTTATGCTGGGGCATCCATTGATATCAGATAAAGCCATCCTCTGCTATATATGTATCTGGAAACATGGGTCCCTCCATGTATACTCTTTGCTTGGTGGTTTAGTCTCTGGGTGCTCTGAGTGGTTCAGTTAGTTGATATTGTTCTTCCTATGGGGTTGCAGTCCCCTTCAGCTCCTTCAGTCCTAGCTCTTCCATTGGGGTCCTGGGGCTCAATCTGATGGTTAGCAGTGAGTGTCTGCATCTGTGTTGGTCAGTTGCTGGTAGAACTTCTCAGGAAACAGCCATATCAGGCTCCTCTCAGCAAGTGCTTCTTGGCATCAGCAATAGTGTGGGGGTTTGGTGTCTGCAGATGAGATGGATCCCTAGGTGGGGCAGCTAGTCTCTGATGGCAGATGTGGATATTACCTCAAAAACTTTGGATACATGGGATTAAATACAGGTCAGGAAACCAGCAGATGGCAGCATGGGACTTTCAAGAGAGGAGAGAAGGAGTACACGTGTTGAGAAAAAGGAGTAGAGAATAATAAATAATAAATAATAAAGGTTTGGTTGGGGATATGGATGAGAGCACAGGATACAGGAGAAATTTTATGTATATGAACAAATGAACAGTAAAGACCTTTGAGAAAGTCATGTAGAAACCTACTACCATAGAAACCCACTACTATATAAGGTTCTTCAAAGTTATACATACAAAGAGTTGAAACGGAGTTACCCTATAATGTGGTGGGCAATATCCCTCTTAGACATTTCAGGCCAATAAGTAAGAAACCCAGGGCCAGGAAACTGGCATTGACATGGAAATTCTGTCCATTCTGGCTAAGTTTCACAATGCTGGAACCTACTATCTTCACTGGCAGAGGGGAAAAGTAATTACAATCTAACCCAGTTTTGTAATCTGACATGATATGTCCCTTGGTGTGATAGTGGGTTGATTATTTTTTCCATTTATTTCAATAGTTAAGCAAATATGTACAAACATATGTACATGTAAATACATATATTGAGGTTAAGATAAAAAGAAAACATAGTAAAACACTAAAATTGGGAATCTAGCTAAAGAGTTTTGTACTGGCTGGTTTTGTGTGTCAACTTGACACAGGCTGGACTTATCACAGAGAAGGGAGCTTCAGTTGGGGAAGTGCCTCCATGAAACCCAGCTGTGGGGCATTTTCTCAATTAGTGATCAAGGAGGTAGGGCCCCTTGTGGGTGGTGCCATCCTTGGGCTGGAAGTCTTGGGTTCTATAAGAGAGCAGGCTACGCAAGCCAGGGGAAGCAAGCTAGCAAGCAACATCTCTCCATGTCCTCTGTGTCAGCTCCTGCTTCTGACCTGCTTGAGTTCCAGTCCTGACTTTCTTTGTGATAAACAGCAATGTGGAAGTAAGCCAAATAAACCCTTTCCTCCCCAACTTGCTTCTTGGTCATGATGTTTGTGCAGGAATAGAAACCCTGACATAGACAAGTTTGTTAAAGTTCATTGTATTACTTAGCTACTATTATGTAGCTTTGGGATTTTATTTTTTTTAATTGGTTATGTACTTTTCAAATGTTATCCTCTTTCCTGATTTCCACTCCACATCCCTCCTCCCCCTTGCTTCTATGAAAGCACGTACCCACCTACCCACATACTTTTACCTCACCACCTTAGCATTCCCCTACACTGGGGCATCGAGCCTCAACAGAACCAAGGGGCTCCCCTCCTACTGATGACAGATAAGGCAAGCCTCTGTTTCTTTGTGAATTTCACATCGTACCCAATCTCATTCATCTCCCCATCCCCTTTATCCACCTTCCACCCTTGAAATCTTCCCCCTAATAAATAAAATAAAAGATAGAATAAAATAAAAAAAATCATCTTGTTGTGGAAGCTGTGGTATGTCACAGTGTAACATCCTTTTGTCTACACATCTTGCAAATGTTCGTTGCAATGACTCATTGGTCTGTTTCAAGCCATCTGGTTTCTCCTACACTATGAATACTGGATCCTCATGGGGATTCTTCTTCGATAGTATATTGTTGCCCTGTGCCATGGAGAACCTGTCACTTTTGATGTGTAGGACTAGCCCATTCACATTCCCCAGAAGATGGGGCAGGTGTTGGAGTGAAGTGGAATGAATCTTATGGGGCTAAATAATCACTTTCTAATTTGACTTAGTTCTAGCCCCATAAGATGAAAGTCAGGTCTGGCACCATTATCTCATGCAAGAATCTGTGGTAGTACACATCAGGGAACCTAAGAAAGAAGTTGCTACTATTCTTCAGAGATATAGACATACGATTAAGTCAACTGTTAATTACTTATTACTATGCCTATTGATTAGAGCATCTCTCAACTCTATTTAGAAAACCTTTCTCTTGCAGTACAAGGTTTTTAGCAAAGAGATTTACAATTGGTCAATGTGCAGAATATAAAAATAAGAAAGCAAGAAATTACCAAGTGCTCAGCCCTAAATGGTACATCTAAATTAAGACCTCTCAAGGCTGAAGGATTATTATAGAAGGGTAGAAAGCTTGTGAGAACCAGAGACATTAGAAGACTACAAAACACATTGTTTTCTGAACATATCAAAGTAGTTGCATTTGTGAATTCACAGCACTAACAATATTGTGCACCAAATCTGTGCAGATCAAGTCAGACAGACTCCAGAATTGAGGAGGAAGCTGTTCAGGAAGCCTCATCCATAGCTGAGGACCTATTCATAACTGATGGATATTGAGCAAGGGAAAGGGAGTTTTCTTCAAGGATTCAGACCTTAAGAAGCTACTTGTGCTCCAATAGGTGGTTCTAAACCTGTACTCATACTGGCAGTGCTGAAGTGAAAAATAAGAACACATGAAATTGGAAAAGAATACTGACAGGAATCTTGAAAAGGAGTTGGAGTAGAGAAAAATGGGCATTGGACTTGATCAAAATATGTATATGCACTATGGAATTCACAAACAATAAAAATAAATATTAATAAAATTAAAAATTGCTTAAATCACAACCTGGTGAAAACAATTTGCATTCGGAGGTCAAGAATTTTTGAAGAGTACAAATAGTTATAAGCTATGCTCTCCACTAATCACAAAGAACTTGCTGTTCAACTGAATGTGGGCAAATTTGTATATATAAGGATTATTGACTATACACTATATACATATATTGGTGTATAGAAATTACTGAGAGCAATTACTGACACCAAACATATAGGATACACACCAAATATGAAATAATGTAAGCAGAAAGATGACATACTTGTTTTGAGTTAGTTCTTAAGTAAGTGGAGGGATAAATATGGAAAGGAGACCACATGATGCAGTGCATAAGGCTGGGTCATCTAAGGATTAAGTAAAGAGCAGAGCCTCAGACACCTGGAGAGGTGGAAACAGAAAGTTGACCAATACCTGGAAATTTCTCCTCTTCTGATGAACAGAGGAACTATTCCCTGGAAGGAGAGTGAGATTAAAAAAATGCCAATGCCCTCTTGTTAGGAAGAGTTGAAAGCAGGAAAAAAAATGTGAAGGACCAGAGGCATAACTCAGCCTGAGATATCACTGAACCATGCTCTCAGCAAGAGCTGAGACAGACTATGCCACAACTGAGAAAACAGTGAGCTGCTGTGAGTATTGTACACTGTCTTGGAGACCTTTTGATTTTATTATTCAATAGTTCTCAAAATAAAGGGCCATTATGTACTCCTGAGTCCTACATCAGGGTCTCTCAGAAGGCTCTGACATTAAGATATCCTCCAGATTCCCAAGTATGCTTGTCAGCTGTATGTTACTATAACTGAGGTTTAATGGCCTCAAATCCTCAGGTGGCTGAGAAACTTTGGACAGCAAAGTTGACTTGACTGATAACACCTGCGGAAGCTTCTGAGGAGACACTCGATATGCCAAACTCCATTGGTATCTACAACATTGGGACAACATGGAAACGGATCTTCAGATCGAATCTTGAATCCCCAAACTTCCCCATTCTCCTCTATAAAACCCCTATACCAAGTGTGTACAGTCTTCACTCCAGCAGAACGGTCATGACCCTTCATTTCTTCTGATTAAAGAATGATTGCTTATGAACAGGTTAAGTCTCCTTTATTTTTGAATTATCTTGATCAATTCTAATTTAACAGTAACAAATACCTAAGAGCATCAGTTAGAAAAAATAAGGAGGGGGAGGATCAGAAATACATCAGTTGATGAAGAGTTTGCATTATAAACATGAGGACATGAGATAGATAGCCACAACACAGAACAACAACAACAACAACTAAAGCCAGAGTCAATAGGAACTCTGAGATTCCTTGGTGAGCATGCTTGCTTGGTGATTTCTAGAACTGCCTCAAATAGATTGATTAATTGGTTTAAAAAGTGAATAACAACTAAGTAACAATACTCATGGATCTCCTTTGACCCCCATATGTACAGAGATACACACACAGACACACACAGACACACAGACAAACACACACACGCACACGCACATGCACACACACGCGCACACACACACAAACTGGCCTTAAACTTCTGATTTGCTTTCCTCTACTTTCCAGATGCTGGGATCACAGACATGTTCCACTGGTCCCAGTAGTTGCATGTTTTAAAATTTGTGATTATTTTGTTCTGTATAATCCTCATTTATGATCTTTAAGTAGGCACTATATATAATAATTATTTTGATGAAGCTAATAGTGATAGCAAATCTTTGATGAATAAAGCCTGTGAAAACAGGAATATAAGAAAATAGGCACCTAACAATGGATTTTTTCCCCTAAGTAATATCTTGAATTATTTCTTACACATCCTGTATTCTAGTCATATGAGAGATAGCCATGAGCTTCCTTGTTTGTTCCTGTAGTGACAATAACATCTCTTACAATGTTCAGGTCAGATGTCAGTGTGGTCAATGTCATAGAAGAATGTTGAGAAGCTAGAGAGAGCACAGAAGGAGGTAGTGGTTGGGAAAGTTGTTCTAGCACAGTTCACCCTGGAGCTGTTACCTAATGAATAATGAGGCTTTCCAATAAGAGAAAACAGAGGGATGCTTTCCGTGGAAACAACATCACCTACAGACACAGGATGGGAATAGTTTGACATAACGGGACAGAGTCTAATAATGGTATGAAAAGGAAAGAAAAGGGTCTGTGTCTTAGGTGAGGTCCTTGTCACTACCAAGAACCATGAATGCAGAGTTGAAGTTTGAGTAAGGCAATTTATGCCAGCCATGCCTAGTGATCTCTTACCAATTCCATATGGCCTCATCTACTTCTTTTCAACTTTGAACATATAGTAACTACATGTTCAAGCTTAGGATATTGTGGTGATTTGAATGAGAAATACTTTTTATAAGCTCATGTATTTCAACCCTCAATTCCCCTCTTGGTGGTCATCTTTGGAAAGGTTATGGAACCTTTAGGAGTTAGAGTAAGTACCTCACTAGATGTGAGGTTTGAGGTTTTATAGCCTTGATCTTTTTCCTGTAAGGCTTGTGTGTGAATAAAAATGTGATCAGCCAGCTACCCACTCCTGTTTTCATGCTTCCCATACCTGTTACTATGCCTTCTTAGACACAATGTTGTCTATTCTAGAACAATACACCAAAACAAACCTTATCTTTCTTAAATTGCTTGTTCACAGCATTTTTATCACAGTAATGAAAAAGTAACTAATGCAACTATTGTGTTCTACTTTGAAAATATGGACTGCCCTTCTACTCAGGATAAGGTCTCTGATTCTAGGAAGGTCACTGCATTAATGCCCAAGATAAGAAAGACATCTTCACACCTACATGCTTGTCAGGAACAAGAGAATGGGAAAGTGTACAGTTATTACTTCCTCTCATGTGTCAAGGCCTGGGCCAATCTTTCACAGGACTTTAACATATATAACTCTAGAAATTGCTATTATTATTCCCATTTGTAACTGAGAAAACTAAGGTTCAGAATATTATGCAACCTTAACTTTCCTAAGCTCCAACTGAGTGTGACCTGTAAGTAATGCAGTATGTAAATGAATAATATGTAAATGAATATGATAAGAGGTAGATGAATAACATGTTAATGAATAAGAGGTAGAAAGCAACCTCTACCTTTTGCCTTAGCTTCCATCCATATCCATAAGATTAACGTAAGGAAAAGGTGAATGGATATGAAAGCCTTTTATAAGGGAAAGGGAACATAGAATCCTTGTAGGACTTAGATGCCAGTATTAGACAGTGAAGACCTTTGAATGCTCCTGTTTGTTTTCTTTTGATTACAATGCTAAAATAGTCTGGCCAGGAGCAATTTCGTTAAGCAAAGGAATTGCTTAGCTTACACTTGAAGTTCACCATCCATCATTGGAAGAAATCATGGCAAGGCAGAAACTATTAAGAAATTCTAGTCACTTGCCTGTTCTCTGGCTTGTTCAGTTGTTTATGCCTAGCTAGCATTCTTATATAGTCCTGAAGTACATGTTTTTTGTTCATCCTGACATACTGACATCCCTTAAAATCTGAGCCAAAATAAGTCAGTCCTCCCATAGGTTGCTTCTGGTGAGCTGCATTATGTTACAGCAATAAGAAGATTGTTATACAATATATCCATCTGGGCTAGAGTTCCATTTTATCAATCTTCCCTAGTTCCTGATACCATTCCATGAAGAACTGATTACTCTTTTAGATGGATTCTGGTTTCTTGTGCTTCTATAGTACTTATAACCTTGTTGTTTTTATTATGTTGGCATTTCTTCTGCCTCTGTGCTGCACTTCAGGCTTGGGACAAGCAGAGGGTGTCTTATTTGTGTTTGTATGCTCGACATGGAGCCTGGCAAGTCATTGAGATACAGTGTGCATTTGCTGATTAATGGTTTATTGATTGAAAAAAATGAAAAGAATGTACTGGTATCTGCAGTAATTACACCAAGTGGGCACAAAGAGAGAGAAGTTTCAATTTAGAATTTTCAAAATAAACCCCCAGCTCATCTTTATGCCTATTGTGCAAGGACAACATTGTTGCTTTTTGAAGGCAGACTGATGGCAAGAACTAGGAAACATACCAGAGCCATGGGAACTCTAACTTCCCCTTGTGTTCTTCTATGGTGAAATATGACTTTAATTAGAAGGATCCTTGCCAATTATCTCAGAGAATCTCCAACATCTAACAGAAACCTCTTGAAAATATGTTGTGTGTTGGACAAGTTACACTTCTGCAGTTGGGATTGGTCTACAGCTATGGATGACAGGAAAGATCTCTACAGTCATCCGGCCCCCAAACCCAAGTTTTCTCTGATATTCACTGGCTAATGTGGCTGGAGCCAGAAACTTCGGAAAGGAAAATTTTAATGGAATTGCTGTTCCTCACCTTGTGCTAATCTAAATAAAGTTCTGTGCCTTTTGAGCCCTTAGAGTTTTGAGTGGTATGGCAACAGTTGCTTTAGGACTTAAATACAAAGGGCATTTTACTGTTATGAAAGGTTTTGTGTGTGTGTGTGTGTGTGTGTGTGTGTGTGTGTTCAGCAATTAGTAGTTTTGTCATATTGATATAAGGAACATGGAAACCTCACTTGAGAAAATGGCTCCATCGGATTGGCCTGAAGGCAAGCGGGCATGTGTGGGGGTTCTTGGTTAATGACTGATGTAGGAGGACCCAGATGCTGGGGATGGTGCTATCGCTGGTAAGTTGTCTGGGCTACATAAGAATGCAAGCTGAGTAAGCGCTGAATGACTGCAAACTGATGAGCAGTATCACGGCCCCTGCTTCAGTTCCTCATTGTAGATTCCTGTATTTAGTTCCTGCCCTGAGTTCCCTGTGATTTACTTTGATTTATATATAAGCCAAATAAAGCCTTTCTTTTTAAGTTCCTTTGGTTATGGTATTTATCACAGCAATAGACCTATAATTAAGAATCACTGGAGTGGTGGGTTGTGTTACCGTAAGACTGAGCTTTTATAATGTACTTGCTTCAACTTTGAGATCAGCACGTCCAGATGTGATTCCTCTGGTATATTTATGGAAGTATTAATATAAGTCACATGTTAAATGATGTCTTTGTTAAATGATGAAGCAAATTCATCATTGAACCCTTCCAGATCTGAATTCATGTATATGAAGGTTTAACATTATGTTTTTAAATTAGTTTTTACCTATTTTTTTAAATGTTGATGCAAAATAAAATGAAAAAATAAGATTACTTTTCTACTTTTCATTTTAACTTTAAAAATGTGTCCTTGAGAGAATTTTTCCATGTCCAATTATTCAGTTTCATTATCATAATGTTTTTCAAGTATGTCATTAGAAATTTTATTATTTGTATTGATGGTAACTTTTTCAATCTCTATAGAAGTAACCATATGGTTTTTTTTGTTTTGTTTTGTTGTTTTAATTGGTTTCTTAAGGATTTGTCTATTTCATTAGTCTGTTTTAAAAATTAACTTTTAAATTCTACCATGTTTCTGTCTGTCAGGCATCCCATCCACCAAGAATTCTAGCATCACAGAGTGTAGTCTAACCTGCAAGCCCAGGTAAATTCTCTAGGCCCATTCCACTACATTATTGCCTACCATTCAATCCACCCAATCTGCCTCTACTACACTAATCGATTCCTATTCAAACCTCGAGGTACTTCTCTCAGTCCAGTTCTATTTGTCTTTCTGCATATCAATCACTGTATCCACTATGGTTCCTGATGTCATATGCAGTATGACCATTCTAAGTAGGAACCCACAGAACCCATCTTACACACAACCTACCAAGAGGCCCTGGAATCATGAAACATCGAGTATCCCCGATACATATAGAGATTTTTGATTCATCCCATTCATCTCCACTATAAAACACTGTGGTATCTTGCATTCTACCTACATGGAGCACTGCCTACTTTCACAGTGTTTCCTGCTCTTGCTACCCAAACACCACCTTAAAAACATTATTGGCCCTTTATAAACTTTTGAGATAGGCAAAAGGCACTTCTTTTTGAGCTTACAGTATGTGTCGTGGTTTGAACAAGAATGGCCCTATAGGCTCATATATTTGAAGAATTACTCACAAAGGAGTAGCACTGTTTGAAAACAAGTAGGAGGTGTATAGTCTTGGTGGAGAAAGTGTGTTACTGGAGTATGGGCTTTTATGTTTCATCAGCCCAAACAAGACTCAGTAGCTCTCTCTTTCTATTGCCTGTTGATACAGATATAGAACTTTCAGCTATTTCTCTAGTACCATGTGTGTATGTATGCCAATTGGTGCCATGCCATGTCCCTACCATAATGATAATGCAGTTCTCCCAAGTCAAGTTGATGCCTCTTATGAAGCACTATTTTCACACAAACCTAAAGTGATCCTAACATTGAGTAACAAGCAGTATTCATCTAGCTCACAACATGACACATTTTTGGAATAGCAGACAAGGATCCAAGCACCCACTCAGCACAGTCAAGTCCAGATACCCACACCAAAAAATGCTACCAACCACTTAACTCCAGATACCTAAACTCCTCTACAAAAACACAAACAACAAAAATAACCAAGATAATGTATCTCCTCGGAAAATCAGCACCTCAATTGTAATATTTCTCAACAAAAGCAACTTGGGTGTTGCCCAATACTGTTATAATTTCCACTTAGATCCAACACAACTCAAACACCGAGCCAATACAGAAAACAAAGTACACTGTAATCAAGCACTATTGATCCTTTAAGGATGCAGAACAGTCTTGGGAGCTGCAGTGTGACACCAAGCCAAATTATAACAGAGCTTGTAAGCCTGAAAACCATAAATATCTATGCCAAGTTACAGTAACATTTTTACACTAATCAAGACTTAGGGATAAGGGACTTTCCTTAGGAACATTTTTTGTGGTACACATATCCTGTTATCATTAATTGAGGTATTCAACTGTGGTAGAGTGATTTGCCCAGCACTCATGTCTCAACTTGCCACCCAGGATGTCAGTCACCTAGTGAGGTCTTGGGAACTTAAAATTTGTTTGAACCCTATTCAAAAATGGAAGTTTTTTGCAAAATGACTTCAGTTCCTTTGGTTACTCCTTACAGAAAAATTATTTCAAAACAGCAATTATAAATATGTTTAAGGAATTCAAAGTGATATGAACAAATGCTTAAAAGAGGATAGGAAAAAGACAAACAGCTGAAACAATGAAAACTATTCAAGATATGAAAAAAGAATTTAATAAGGATATAGAACCTCTGAAACAAAGCCAAAATTAAATAAAATATAAAAAGTTTCAATAAGTCAAGAAAAAAAGCACTCAAGAAAGTCCTATCAACAGAAGAGATCAAGTGGAAAAGACAATCTCAGATCTCAAAGATAAGATAGAGGAACTGGATAACTTGACCAAAGAAAATGTTAAGTATAAACAAACAAGCAAAAATCAACTGAGGAGTACAACATGAAGAACATTTTGGAGTATATAAAACAAGTCAACAAACAAAAAGCTGAATAATAGGTATAGAAAAGAGGTTTCCACAGTCAAAGACACAGAGAATATTTTCAACAAAATCAAAGAAAAAAATATTCCCAAAATCTCGGCAAAGAGATGCCTATTAAGATGCACCAAACACAGAGAACTCAGAATGGACAGGGATAGAAAAAAAAACCTAAAATCTCTCCATGTCTAATAATAATCAAAACATTAGATATACCAAACCAAAAAAAAATTGAAAGTAGCAAAAGAGAAAGAACACATCACGTATAATAGCAGGCCCCTTGTAATAGCATCCACCTTTTAAATGGAAACTTTGAAGGCCAAAATATCCTTGTCTGTTTTCAACAAATTGTAAAATATAGATGGGGGACAAGCTACTATACCCAGCAAAACTATCATTAGAAATCAAAGGAGGACAAAAAAAAAAAAAAACATAAAAAAACAGATTAAATGAATTTCTGTCTACATAACCACTAACTCTACAGAGGATACTAGAAGGGATACTTCAGTCTAAGAGAATAGTTGGTATACTCAACATGTGTAACAATACCACCACAACAAATGGCTAAAAGTAATTGTTCAGAAATAATCCTCATTATGAAGTTGTGGTGATTTGAATATGCTTGGCCCAGGGAGTGGCACAATTAGGAGATGTGGCCTTGTTGGAGGTGTGGCCTTGAAGGAATTGTGTCACTGACAGCTTTCAGACCCTCCTCCCAGATGCCTGGGAGAAAGTTTTCTCTTGGCTGAGGTTGGACAAGATGTAAAACTCTCAGCTCCTTCTCCAGCACTGTGTCTGTCTGGATGCTGCAGTGTTTCTTGCCATAATGATAATGAACTGAACTTCTGAACCTCCAAGCAAGCCCCAATTAAATGTTCTTTATAAGAGTCATGATGTCTCCTCACAGCAATGAAACCCTAACTAAGACAGAAGTCATGTGTATCCTACTATTCCACTACCAAGCCTATCACCTATGGTTGCTTTCATAGAAAACCACAACTAGATACAACACGTAGATGTGCCCCAGTGGAGACATCTACACCACCACTACTGCATCTATGGCTCAGGAAAAGTCTTGGAAGAGGGATGGAAAGTTTGTAAAAACAGCAAGGAAACCTGATGTGAAAAGGTATCTCCTAGAAATAGCTAGCAAACAAGACAGAAACAATGGCAATGTCCAAGATCATGTTAATATCAAAGGAAGACTTGTTCTGATTCTTTGGGCCTCACCCGTAGACAATGAGCTATAGACAACTAAGAATTTCTGGAAGAAGGAGAATTAGTTTTTCCCAGAGATGAGCACACTTATTGGTTGTCCAATGCAATCATATATGTACATGTGAGAACAATAAAGAAAAAGAGGGTATCAAATTGGCCATGCAAAATGAATAAAGAAACAGGCACTGAATTTCATAATAGAAACACTGCTACATCTAAGATGACACATTGATCACATCATAGTGGTTATGGCTGACTTCAATACTCCAGTCTCACAAGTAGACAAATCATCCAGACATAAGTTAAACAAGTAAACTCTGGAGTTAAATGACATCATAATAAAAAACAATTTAATAGAAATTCATAGAATAATCTACTCAAACAGGACAGAATTCATTTTTTTCTCAGGAGATGATGGAATTTTCTTCAAAATTGACTGTGAAAGAATCCCAGGTCAAGGACATAAAACAAATCTTCAACAAGATCATGGAAGAAAATATCCCTAAATTAAGGAAAAGCACAAGAGGCACATAGAGAACCAAATAGATGGGACTGAAGAGAAACTCGCCATGGTGTACTGTAGTAACAACATTAACTATGAAGAACCTAATGGAGATTACTGAAAGCACCAAGATAAAAAACACAAGCCACACACACACACACACACACACACACACACACACACACAGAGAGAGAGAGAGAGAGAGAGAGAGAGAGAGAGAGAGAGAGAGAGA
>JADRCD010220585.1:0-14629 GCA_019843815.1 Montemys delectorum | reverse complement strand
TTAGGGTTAGGGTTAGGGTTAGGGTTAGGGTTAGGGTTAGGGTTAGGGTTAGGGTTAGGGTTATAGTTAGGGTTAGGGATTAGAAGCTTGACCAGCAGGTTCTGCAGGGACCCCAGACTGCACCTTCCTCACTCCTGGAGTGGGATCCCTCTCCTCACAGTCCAATGCCTGCCTGGGTGAGCTCAAACCCCTGTGTCTGCCTCACTCAGCAGCCCCATCCCTGAGCTGACATGGGATGACATTTTTGTCCCACAGTGGTTAATATTTCACAGAAATTTCAGGAAGCTATGTCAATAAAATGCAAATATATACATGTTGATATCTCATTTACAAATTAATTTTCCATTTATCTTTACTTTGCCTTCACATTCTTACAAGATTAAAGTAATACTTCCTTGAATATCCCTTCGTAATTCTTATAGGCATTATACATTAATTTGTGACATAATTGATACTTGACTTTCTGATGCTTCAAAACCTAACTTCTAGTTAGAAAATGCTCAGAATTTTCCCATGTGAAGATGTTTCCTGAGAATGGATTTGGACTGTATTTAATGTGCCCTAGTGCTCCTTATAACTCACCACCATAAGTACGTGGTTTGAAGAGTAAAAAAAAAGACAATATTTTCTATAAGGAAAGTGTGTAGAAATTCAGTATTCAACTTGCGTATTTATAACACTGTTGTGACCATTTCAGGGCAGCTTCTACTAGCTTAGACTCTGGAGCCGCACCCTGACCATGCTGTTAGATCAGCTTAATAAAGAAGATGGACATTTGGTGAAAGTCCTTGCCTGAACGCCACATCCTACTTTCAAAGGCAGAGTCCAGATGGAAGAGTAGCTCCTTCTCCTCCTTATATCTTAGATACATATGGCAAAGTCCTCATGGTATCAGATGCAGTTGACTAACTGACAGATGTTGTTATGATATTTAAAATCTTTCACATTTTATCTGCAGCATACTGATCTGACAACACAGCTCTTACCTAAAAGACAATAAGGGAGAGTTTATTCTGGAGTCAAATATGAGTGTCCATGGTTTGGGAACACAGAATCAGTTTTCCCCAAATACTGTGTTTCAATGTGTCAAGAATTTAATGAAGTTTTTTACACGTTATTTTTTTAATGTCATTTTTATACAAGCCTATGAATAAAGAAATTAATAAAGACTTTTAAGTACATTGGTGGAAGCATCTAGTAGAATGGTTAAATCAATGAGGAGTCTCTACTTAGGACTCAGAGTCTATCTGATGGCATTTTAACCTTTGTGTTAGGGATCTGTTTATATGTCTCAAAAGAATATTTACTGTATTATCATAAGATTGTTAAGTTGAACATAAAGGTAAGCAACAAATACTGTTTATCAGGTAAAAGTAGCTCAAATGAATTTGGCTCTATATCTATAACATTCTAGTTGTCAATAACCATAGAATTCTATTAGTCCATTATTAGTGTATTTTTTCCTGGGAACTCCAGTTCATAGCTACCATTTTCTAAGACAGATACCACCATTCCTATTTTATTTTTAAATAAAAGAGAAATTAAGGCTCAGGAAATAGCTTAGGGGAAAATGATTACCTTGCAAATACAAGGACCCAAATTCAACTTCTAAAACTTAGGTTCCGCAGTGTGCATGTATACTCCCAGGTCTGTGGAAACAAAGACAAGTGAATTCTTGGGTCTCAGTGGCTTATAGAGCCTAATAGGTGAGTTTTAGGTCAAGGAGCCATTCTGTCTGTAAAACAATGTAGTCAACTTTTGAGGGATGAGATTTTCCTTTGGTTTCCACACATACACAAGCACACACATACACACACACACACACACACACACACACACACATTCATTAGTGTATATGTGCATAATTATGGGGTTTTATAGATGTTTTCTTTCAGTTGTATCATTCACTTTGGCTATATTTATCCCCCATCATACCTTCCCTTTAGTCCCTCCCTTTCGGACCCCCTCCCACTGATTACTTCCCTTCCCCTTGTTTTCCTTTGCTTTTATGTCACATGTACATAAACATAAATATGTGACACACAACATGCATAATTGAAGTTTTATGTCTACAAGATTCTGGGATCCACAAATGAGATAAAACATGGTCCCTAAACCAGCCCACTGAGGGGACACTCTTCCCTGGCTGGGGGTTCTAAACTGTATGAAGGGAAGAAGGGAACAGAGAGGTAACATGTGTCTACTCCTTTCTTCTGAGTGCAGACACAGTGTGATCATCCCTTTCATGTCCCTGAAGTCTTAACTTCCCTCCCATGATGCACTGAACCATTAATTGAAATTGAAAATAAACCTTTCCAGATACATTTTGTCAAACAAACAAACAAACAAACAAACAAACAAAAAACTGGGAAAGGAGATATACTATAAGGATAAACACAACTGGGGTTATACCTTAAAATTTAGCCAGTACTGAGGATATAACTTGAAATTTAACTAGTTATATTTGCCATGATATTATTCATACATAGCTATTTTATCTTACTCAAGGAAAAAAGAAAACAGTTGTTGCTAATAGTGAGAATGAGGGATGTTTGGCATAAGAGAAAGAAGGAATTAAAAGTTGATGAGGCACAGTGAAATGTAATGAATTCCTGGTGTATTTGATCTTTTAAAATTTGCATGCCATGCAGTTCTAAACACTGGAAAGGCCTAAAGACCAAAAGCAATAAACCTAATTATAACAACCAGAGATGCTTGAGTAAATGTTTAATTTTAGACACAAAAAGAGTCCAAAATGATCTGCAACATCTTGGCAAAACAAATAGCCAGGAAGGTGGCCATGATTACCAACACATTTTCAAGCTCTGTCATCAGCCTGAAGAAGTTTCTCTGGATAATGTTGAGACAATCTAAGCACCATACCACAGGAGATCAGCATACACCAATTATTTACATCTAGAAGTGCTTATCAATACTGTAAAAATAAGCCTAGTATTGTGGTGCATACCTTTATCCCAGCAGTAGGGAAGGAGAGACAAGCAGATTTCTGTGAGTTTGAGTCCAACCTGATCTATACAATGGGTTCTAAGCTGGTTAGGATTACAGGGTGAGACTCTGTCTTTAAAAAAACAGAGTTTCCTTTGTTATGTATGCAGCATTTATAAATAAATGTAGGCAAATAGTCATACACTGAAAATAAAACAAATACTTAAAAGCAGTAATATTAACAACAAACAAAAATCTATAAAGTATATAATAATCATTGAATAACATTATTAAACCACTCAAAATTTCAAAAGCATTTATCCTGCTTTCTAGATGCTTTACTTAATTACTCAGATTAATAATCAGAATTTAAGAAACAACCAGAATCAGACGACCCACCTGTTCTCAGGGGTAGTTGGCACCAGCAAATCAACTCCCGGCATTCTGGCAGCATAGTTATGATGAAATGAAAGAGATCATGTTGCAAACCATTAGAAGCAGATGGATCTCTGACATGCAGCCCATTTCCGTGCTCTGAGGGTGAGGCTGACTTCCCAGTACATTAAAAGATGAAAAGAGCATGGAAAATGAAATAATCAGAGTCTAATCCAAAATCATAGGCACAAGGATGGGGAATAGCCATGAAAATTTGGGCACTAACAAGTCCATCCTATCTTTTCTGGCATGACTTCAAGGCTCTACTGGAAAGGGAGGGAAAAACATGCAGATATAGCATGCCATGTTCACCTTGTATTTGCAAGGCATATGGCAAGTTTGTGACAAGACAACTAATTTGTGAAATCAATTTATTTTCTGAATGAATCTCATGTAAATCTACATATAGGTGCCTATAGAAACTACGGTGACACAAACCCCAACCTTGTACCATGAATCAAAGTTCTCTTTGCCTTTATCTGACTTCTAATGGATTCTGATCAGAGGCTGGCAAGGATTTGGAGGTTCCAGAATGGCATTTGATCCATAGCAATAGCTTTAATCCAGTCATGGCCTTCTCCAGGACAGACTGTCTCAGTTACTACATACTTAATAACTATTGTGTCAGTGTTTAGAGTCTTATCTTACAGCATCTCATATACCTTTGATTTTGAAAAAGTTTGGAAGCTAAGTAAAATTTAAAACGATATGACATCATCTGGCTTATTTTTGTCTTTTTGTCTATTTCCAGTCCCGTCAACTTCAAATGTCCTTTATCTGAGAAACAAGAAGATAGAGAATGAAACAGAAAAGTGAGAAGGGATTTGCAGAGAAAGGGAAGTGTGAAACTATGTGTGCAAAGAGAAGCCTATATCTGTCCTCCCTGCCCTCTACAGTGTACATGCTAATGTCAGACACTATATCCGTAGGCAGAGTGGCAGCAGACTGATGTCTGAGCGACATTTCCCTTTACTTCCTACGTGACTGCAAGCCCTCTATGATGTGCCATGAGGCATGTCCCATTGCCAATGGCATCCTACTTTGGGATATAACAACAAATGATGACAGTCATTTGAACCAAAGCAGCAACAATGACTGGTAATTCTACCAAGACTTCTCAGGAGGAAGATGGACAGCTACATCTGTAGAGTGATACAGACCAACATAGCATTTTTATACAAGTGGATTGAGTCTTTTCCAATTCCTCTGTTCAGGTATGGAATATTTGCATTGTTTATTCTTTTTAAACATGTTAGCAAATATGAGTGTGTGCTTTGATGATCAATAACTTTTAATAACAAAGTTGCAATCTCAATAAAACCTTGAAGCCATATTTAATAAATAATATTTATGCTAGTAATAATTTTTAAATTAGCCATGGTTTTAATTTGGACTATCTAAAATTTATACATTAAAGCATGGTCATCTGCCAGAATAAAGAATAGGTAACTTTGCCTTAATCACCTTTAAATACTCTTCAAGTTCAGATGCAAGATAGTTAACATAATGCACTTAATCCTGATAATTTTGCAGGATAGGAAACACATTGTCCTGAGTTTATATTGAAACAAGGAATTAGTCTGCTAGTGCACTTTTGAATCACTCTCATGCCAGAGGATCTTATATTTTATGGCTAGAGAACAGAGCAAACTCCAGGAATTACTGATGAGGACTTGTGTCTAGGACGACTTGGAGTTAAAAATCATTTCTGTCCGAGGAAATAGTTGTTCCTTGGTATTTCTTCTGCTGATGTGTTGCAATATTTTGCCAAGGTCTTCTTGTCCTGAATTTTGTTCTCAGACTGGAAACCAACTGTGAAAGTGATTTTATTTTTGTATTTTATTACATTTTATTCATTATTTTTAACTTTTTTCATGCAATATATTTGATCATATTCTTTCAGCTACTTCCAGACTTTTTTCTCCTCACTACCCAGACAATTTCATGCTCTTTTTCTCTCAAAAAACAAAACAAAAACAAAAGAAACAAACTCAAAAAACATTAAACCACAACAATGATAGCACACACACACACACACACACACACACACACACACAAGCACAGGCATATGCACAGGCATGTACACACACACACACACACACACACACACACACACACACATACACACCCTAGAGAACATTTTGTGTTGATGAACTATTATAGAACATGAGGATCCCCTGGAGTCTCATTGATATATCCAGTGTCACACCAGTGCAGAAAACTGTCACTCTCCCAGCAGTCATCAACTGCAAACACTGTTTTGATGAGGAATGTGAATTTTTGCCCACTTTCAATTCCCATTTTGAGATTTTTGTCTGCCTTGAATTTGTGCGACTCTTGTGAATGCTGCCATAATCTCTCTGAGTTCATATATACATCTGCCCTGGTGCGTCTTGGAAATAATGTTTACTTGGAGTCATCTACCATTTGGGCTTTAATTTCTTTCTGCCTCTTCCAAGTCAAAAGCCTCTCACCATCTGAAAATTGTTCAGTTATGAATCTTCGTGATAATTCCTATCTACTTCGAGAAGAAACATCTCTGATGAAGGATGAACAATGCCCTGACCAATGAGCATACAGTGTGTCACCAGGAGTCATTTTATTGCTATATTTATTTATTAGAATGGTAATAGATTTTACCATAATGCCCATGAATTATCGACTCTCAGATTCTTAACCTCATTAAATGGGTCAGGTGTGGGTTTATTTCAACTAGTGGGATTTAAATCAAATGAAAAAGTAGTTGATTACTCTCATAATGTTTGTGCCAGTGTTGTACCAGTATATCCTAAGGCAGGTTGCTGTTGGAGACCACAGGGTTCATGGCTGATTGAGATCGACAATTACATTTCCAGGAGTGTGTCCAGTGCTTTACAACACTAGGGGCCCTTTTCAGTAAGTGTGAAGTTTCTAGTTGGGCTCCAGCTTGATCTGTTCATGTTCAGTGACATAACTAAGTGGTGTCCTCAAAAATAGGGCCTTACAGTCATGCTGTGGAAGCTAATAAATAGCATTGGCATTCACCTGCAAAGTTTGGGAGGATTTATGGAACCCCTTTGGCCAACAACTCAGCTAACTGTAACTCATTCTTGGCACTAGGAATTTTCCTTGGTAGCATATGGTGTGAGGGTATTGTCTCTCCTATTATATTGTAACTATATTTAAATTTCTTTTATGTATTTTAGAAAGCCTCTAAAATAGTAAGCTCCCATATGGCTTTTAAAAGGCCTTTAGGTTAGTTATATCTTTCCATATTCACCCTGGTAACTTTCTTCCCCATCCTCTTGCCCATTTAATTCTCTTATTCAGATGGAGACATAACTCCACACATCTATGGATGTCTGATTTTTTTTTTAACTAAGAAAACCAAAAGTACTCACTAGAGACAGAATCTTCAATAAATGGCCCAGCTAGGGAACTACTTGCACAATAATGGATACAGATTAATAACTATTATAATATATACCTGCTATATTCTTCTGTAACTTCTGTGGCTTTTCTGGTCTTTGAGAATGAAGAGCTCTTTTTAGTCCCAAGTGTGCTATAGGGTTTGGTATAGGAAAGGACCAACTTTAGTCTCAGCATCTACTTAGCTGAAGAGCTCAGGATCTTGTTAGCAGAGATTTGCCATCCAGTGGAAAAGATGATGTTTTGGTTTTGTTAGGCAAGAGAGCCAAGGCCAACTTTAGTAAGGAGGTCGTCATAAAACCAGGGTTTCCTCTTTAATAAAAAATGGCAACTTACAGATTGGGAAAGGATCTTCACCAACCCTACATCTGACAGAGGACTAATATCCAAAATTTATAAAGAATTGAAGAAGATATTAGACACCAGCAATCCAAATAACACAACTAAAAAAATGGGATACAGAGCTAAACAGAGAATTCTCAACAGAGGAATCTGTAATGGCTTAAAAACACTTGAAGACTCACAGAGCAGGGGAGCAAGCAGGACCTGGACCTAAACCCCATACACATTTGTAGCAAGTGTGCACCTTAGACTTCATGTGAGTTCCATAACCACTTGTCTCTATCTCTTCCCTGCCATTAGGTCCCTATCTGGAGTGCCTGGTTGGGCCTCAGTGGGAAAGGATGTGTCTAGTCCTGCTGGGATTAGATGTCCCAGGGTGGGATGGTACTCAAGGAGAAATCCTCTTTTCTCAAGAGAAGTGGGGAATAGGGAGAGAGTTTTTTTATGCTTTTTTTATTAGATATTTTCTTTATTTACATGTCATATGATTTCTCCTTTCCCAGTTTCTCCTCCAAAAAACAAACAAACAAACAAACAAACAAACAAAAACAACAAGAACAAACCCCTGTTGTCTACCCCCTCCACATGCTTGCCACCCTACCCTCTCCCACTTATTGGCCCTGGCACTCCCCTACACCAGGGCACAGAACCTTCACAGTGCCAAGGGCCTCTCCTCCCATTGATGATCGACTTTTCAATCCTCTACTATACACATGCTGCGAGAACAATCAGTCCCATAGTCCTTGGTTGGTGGTTGAGTCCCTGGGAGCTCTAAGGGCACTAGTTAGTTCATATGGTTGTTCGTCCTAAGGGACTGCAAACTGTGAGCCTCTACATCTGTATTAGTCAGGTACTGTCAGAGCCTCTCAGGAGATAGCTATATTAGCCTGGCTTGTCCTTCCTTCAGTGTCTACTCCATAGTTAGTCTCTATAATTCCTTCCGTGGGTATTTTGTTCCCCCTTTTAAGAAGGAATGAAATATCGATATTTTGGTCTTTCTTCTTCTTGAGTTTCTTGTGGTTTGTGGGTTGTTCTTCCTGTATTCTGAACTTCTGGGCTAATAACCACTTATCAGAGAGTGCATACCATGTGTGTTCTTTTGTGATTGGGTTACCTCACTCAGGATGATATTCTCCAGATCCATCCATTTCCCTAAGAATTTCATAAATTCATTGTTTTTAATAGCTAAGTAGTATTCCATTGTGTAGATATACCACAATTTCTGTATCCATTCCTCTGTTGAGGACATCTGGCTTGTTTCCAGTTTCTGGCTATTATAAATAAGGCTGCTATAACATGGTGGAGCATGTGTCCTTATTACATGTTGGAGCATCTTCTGGGTATATGCCCAGGAGTGGTATAGCTGGGTCCTCCGGTAGAACTATGTCCAATTTCTGGAGGAACTGCCAAACTGATTTCCAGAGTGGTTGTACCAGCTTGCAATCCCACCAACAATGAAGTAGTGTTCCTCATTCTCCACAACCTCTCCAGCATCTGCTGTCACCTGAGTTTTTTATCCTAGCCAATCTGACTGGTGTGAGGTAGAATCTCAGAGTTGTTTCACAGACTTAGAAAGAGCAATTTGCAAATTCATCTGGAACAACAAAAACCCAGGATAGCCAAAACTATTCTCAACAATAAAGGAACCTCTGGTGGAATCACAATCCCGGACCTTAAGCTGTACTACAGAACAATTGTGATAAAAACTGCATGGTATTGGTACAGTGACAGGCAGGTAGATCAATGGAACAGAATTGAAGACCCAGAAATGAACCCACACACCTATGGTCACTTGATCTTTGACAAAGGAGCTAAAACCATAGTGGAAAAACAGAATTTTCAACAGATGGTGCTGGCTCAATTGGTGGTTAGCATGTAGAAAAATGCAAATTGATCCATTCCTATCTCCTTCTACAAAGCTCAAGTCCAAGTGGATCAGGGACCTCCACATCAAACCAAGTACATTGAAACTAATAGAAAAGAAAGTTGAGAAGAATGTCCAGCGAATAGGCACAGGGGAAATTTTCCTGAAGAGGACACCAATAGTTATGCTCTAAGATCAAGAACTGACAAATGGGACCTCATAAAGTTGCAAAGCTTCTGTAAGGCAAAAGACACTGTCAATAGGACAAAACGGCAACCAACAAATTGGGAAAAGATCTTTACCAATCCTATATCTGATAGAGGGCTAATATCCAATATATTCAAAGAACTCAAGAAGTAAGACTCCAAAGAACCAAATAGCCCTATTAAAAATGGGGTACAGAACTAAACAAAGAATTCTCAACTAATGAATACCGAATGGCCGAGAAGCACCTAAAGAAATGTTGAACATCCTTAGTCATCAGGGAAATGCAAAGGGGGAGATATTTGTAAGGGTGGGAAGGGAGGAGAGAGGAGGTTGTGGTCGAGATGTAAAGTGAATAAAAATAAATAAATTTAAAAAAGAAGTTGGGAGAGGAAGATGTAGAGGGAGAGATAGGAAGGGAGGGAGGAGGGTGTCTATAGGAATTGTTCACAGTGCTAGACAAGAAAATCATGTTAAGTTTTCTAATGGTTTTAGGGCTTAGTGGAATGATAAAGGAGTTACAGAAATGTCTGAGTAGTTAGAAATACATCTGAAAGTATTTTGTAAACGCAGAACACAGAGTTGTTTTTGTTAAGTGAAACCCAAGCACAAGCACTCTTGACTAAGGCGATGTCATCCAGCATACCCAGACCCAGGACCAGTCTCTTCTGGTTCTTTGACATGGACTTTACCATTCTATCTTAACAAAGCACTTCTTAGGAAAGAGAGACTTCCCTGAGGAGAAAAAGAGCAGGATCTCTCTGCCAGACCACTAGCACAGACATTCAACTTCTGTGTATCTCACACTTCCCTGCTGCCAAGGACAGCTTTTCTGCTTCTATTGTCCTGTAGAGCAATGAATTCTGGCTTGTAGGGGAAAAAAAAGAACCATCTTATCTTTTAAAACACATTTCAGCCAAGAGCACTGAAAGCTTTCAGGCCTCATTTGCATAATAAACTGCCCACAATGTGAAAATTCATGAAAGAGAACTGTAAGTGGACCTTTAGAAAGTAAATAAGTGTCACTAGTAGGGTGATTATTATAGACAGGAACAATGTCCCTGTGAGAGGGGCTGCATAAACAACTTCCTTAGAGATGGAAGCACAGGCTAGGAGGCAGGCTATAGCCTGACAGCCAATTTGCTTGCTGGCTCCTACTTCTGCCTGGATCACAATGCAGACACATCACAATGCTTCAGGGGGCTGTTAGTCTTGACCTGGATTTGAGCTCTACCTCTAAAATACTGGGTATGTGTGATCATGGCAAGCTCTCATTGTCTCATTTGATATAGGGAGATTAAAATGCCTACTATGTCTGATTCAAATACTGTGTGTGTGTGTGTGCGTGTGTGTGTGTGTGTGTGTGTGTGCATGTGTGTGTGTAATTTTCGAATAATAAATATTAATATTATTGTGAGTGTTCTTTTCAAATAACAAATACAAATATTGTTATTGTTTGCAGTGCCATGACACTGGGAACTGGGAACCAAAGCCTGGAGAGGTCAGAAGATTCCTAATGCAAACCTGAATTTTTTTAACTCCAAGTAAATAAATAAAAAGCTGATTCAAAAAGTTGATTATTTATCTTTTTTCTTGTTGTTGCAAGCGACATAGAGTTAAATTAAAAATTTGCAATGCAGAGTTCATGCCAATGGATTTTGTGGAACTTTTGTATAAACAAAAGTAACTTTGGTGTTGAAGAGGAGAGAAGAAAGGGGAGCTTCAAGCTGGGGGCTGGAGGGATGGGGAGGAAAAGAAATGATTCCTATACCTGGAAAAAGTGACATTAGAGGAAATGTGGGCCACAAGTTGTTGTAGACAAGCTAAGCTATGTCCCATGAGTGTTTGTGGGAGAGAGACATGTGTCCCATCAATTGAGTCTGAACTCGGTCTTCTGATTGAGTGGGTCACAGTCCTGTGCTCCAGTCCAGAGATCAATGGACCCCACAGTCTCCATCACTCAGCGAAATGAACATTTGAAAAGGGCTTCCTGCATGTTTTAGGATATTTTGATATCGATGATAAGCAAACACCAGTGCTTTAATGTAGACTCTAGAAAAAGGCTATATTTCAATATTATGGTTACAGGGTGATAAAAAACACAGCATGGTTTAATCACATTAGGTCTTGAAATGGCTGGTAGAGGCTGTGACATTTCTTGTAGCATTTTTTTCATTTTTACTGTTAAAACTTGTTAAGATAAAAAAAAAATCTTCTAAAGCCTTAGCATTCCTGTGAGGTCTTTAAAACCTTGATCCAAGTTAATCTTACCCAGCTCCTTCCTCTCAGGCCAAGCTCAGTTTGGCAAAAACAGATCCAGTTCTACTAAAGCTGCTTGACTTTTTCATACTTAAGAGGATATAATGTATGTAATCAATTTAATTATTTGCATAGTAAATGTGCCTGTAAATTATCATTGCTGTATGATCCCTAGTGCTTTGTTATTAATTATAGTTTTTCAAAATTAAAGAGGAAGAACACAAAAATGGATTTGTTTAAAAACCAAAGTGATTATTCCTGTCCATCTAAATTCACTTTGGAATTGGTTGCTCTTAGCAAGGCATTAAAAATTCACAGCATACCATTAGCTTCGGGGATGAGTTAGAGAAGCTGGGTGCTAAGCTCAGCAAAGCCTCTTGGGTATGATAGATAGTGAAAGCAGGCATCCTGAAGCACTCCCCTGGACATTCCTAATCATAACTCCTAGACCTGAAATATGGGCTGTGAGGACACGGGGGGGTGGGGAGTGTCATTCTGTACTCTTTACCCAGCCTACCAAATGTATTCCCTAAAATCCCAAGCCCCATCTCACTCCATGCTTAGACTACCTGCTCCTCCACAGAGCAGTTCTCTTACCATTTTTAGACATACCATGGTTCTTAGACTTTATTGGACCTAAAGTAGAAGGGAGTGAATTAAATTAAGTCCCTCACTACAAAAGCAATAAAGAGTAAGTATATACAATAACCAAACTAAAGCAAGGCCCACCATTCATAATCCCACAACAGAGAAAAACCATTTGAAGATTATTGGCAGTTCTTGGTTTCCCTTGCAATGTCATATCTGTGGGAAAGCATACAGAAAGATCTGTGCTATGAACACTGTAGGGAACTGTACTGATTGATACTCACTTGGCTGCTACAACTTCTTGTCGTGGAAGGTTTTATTCCATGGAGTGTACATAGAGAGAACCATGCTCATTGTTGGCAGTGACCCTTAGATGCCATCTCTCCTGGCTTGTGAACCTGACTGTAATGGATTTTAGTGGTGTACTGTCCCACTACAGCTATTATTTCCTGTGACTCTCACAACATAATTGGGTGTTGTTCAAAGTATACCTCCTGGCCAGAGTGTCTTTCACTTAGTATTCATCTGCTGTCTCCTGCTTCAAAGACCGCTGGCACATGGATCTCTCTGTTACCCATACCCATGTCTATATCCTGTCCTCCATGACACTTACCACAATGTGCAGTCAAATATATGGTGATTCATTCATAATTTGTATCCTCTTCAAAGCTTTGTATTCCATAAGCAGGAGAGCAAATTTGCTTGTTACTAAAATGCTAGAGTTTCTGATATGACAAATATCACAGATGTTCAGCAATGAAATAAATTGTATCTCAACTCATATAAATCTGTCTATGTAGTAACAGAGGGATGTATGTGCTAAATTTGAATGTGGCACCTAATCCTGCCATAGCTCTTGACTTTGGACAATCATTGTGCTGTTCTGAAGCCATGATACTCACTGGTATGTGAGGGTTTAAGTGGTGATGTTTATAGCTCTAATTTTATAGATATAAAAGGGCCCCAGGTCCTGAGATTTCCAAGGCTGACTCTTTATATGGAGAAGAAGACCTTGTGCTACTGGCTTGTTCTGTTCCTTCCATTAGCCAAAAACTTTTAGTTCTTTAAAGCTTATTTATTAGGGACCACAAATAGAAGAAAGTTTTATTTATTTATTTTTTGTTTTTGTTTTTGTTTTTGTTTTGTTTTGTCTTTCAAGGCAGGGTTTCTCTGTGCAGCCCTGGTTGTCCTAGAACTCATTCTGTAGACCAGACTGGCCTAGAACTCAGAAATCCGCCTGCCTCTGCCTCCCAGGTGCTGGGATTAAAGACGTGCACCACCACTGCCTGGCAGAAAGTATTATTTTTGTGATTCAAAAAGAATATTTTGAACAGCTTGTTTATTAAAACTTGTGATATAGGATTCTTATTCACTAATCTGATAGTGGTTAAAATGTAGACACCTGATTGATATGCATATTTATCTCTCTTTGGAAATCAAAGAATATATGAGTGTAACCCACTCATATTGCCAATAAAACCTTTTGGGAGACAAAGGGGAAAGTGAAGGGTGTTGAATATTGCTAGTTAATCATTCTTCAGCTTTGTTTCTATGATTTCCTTGGTGTCTGATCAATTGAGCATTCAGACTAAGGGGCAATAAGAAAGCCAGGTCTTGAATGTGAATAGCATCTCCATGTACTTGGTAAATGCCAAAGAATGGAAAGTTAAAAAGCAACTGCAATGGCTTGTTATCAGGCATGAAGAAAAACCACATGATATTAACCGCAGATTCCCCTAGGGATCCCAACTGAGCAAATAGTGACAAGATGAAGTACCTAAGTGGGAAAGTGCCAGAGGCATAGCCTTGTGGCTTCCTTATCTCATGCCAGCTGAGACTAATGGGCTTGCTACAAAATGTTGACTCTTCTGCCTCTTCATTGACAGTAAATTTTCATTTCTCAAGTACATCTTCTTGCTGGGAGAAACCTTAATGATCTTGATAGATTTGACCTCTTTAAATCCTTCTCCCACTTCCCTTGTCCTTACATCATTTCAGATGGTGCCCCCAGAGCCTTCCTGCCCCAGTCACTGGAAGGCAGCCCAAGAGCATAGACCTTTTTATAGTATGTGGTTGGAGATAAGAAAGAGAGTCACAATCAGGACTGTGAGACAGTCAGAGATTGAGGCACTGAAGAGGTAGGTGGGAAAGGGTGAGAGAGAGGGAATGATGGAGAGATAAGCAAAATCTCCTTCAAGGGTGGGATGCCAGCAATGGTAAGATAAGTGGGAGGAAGGGACTTGGAGGATGGTTTTCCTGAGGGTACCAACTATGTAGATCATACCATACAATTGGGCAGAAGTATTTTGTAAACCCAAAGCTTTTGATACTCATGATTAAAACATATCCAAGCTATGGACACACCTACAAGGCTTCACAGAAGCAGGAACAGTTGACAAATGCAGAGAAATGCTAGAATTCTAAGTCTTGGGACTTCTCTCCAGGTCCCACAAGAACTTGTGCATTTCTATTTCAGTTTAAACAAGGTCACTGTTATTGAGAAACTGTGTCATGGAATCCTAACAAGAGAAACTTCTTGGTCATCATTCTAAATGCTGCACAGAGGCAGACACATTGTTTCCC
>JADRCD010220584.1:24067-59432 GCA_019843815.1 Montemys delectorum | reverse complement strand
AGCTAGGTTGTCTTGTTGCTATGTTGTTATTCCTACCAAGCAGCTTACTATCATTTTTTTAACCTGTTAAATTCCCACATTGTTTGCTTTTTGCACTGTCTGTCAGGTTGTAGTTAAACTTAACAATAAAAGGCAGAGAAGTTAATCTGTGCCATCATTGCCAAACAAAGGGGCTTTCAACTGTAATTTTTAAAGAAACTTTTCCCTACATACAAACCACTTTATTTATTTTGACTCTCTTAGTCAGGTTCCCTTACCACCACCATTACAAAAGAGTTCACTTCAACTGTCCTAAAAACCCACTGCTGAGAACTAATCAGCATCCTATAGGAAACGCCTTATCTCTTTAACTACACTTATCAACTGAGCAAGGACAACCTACTAAAAGAATTAGATTTCTTAGAGTTATCATTCCAACAGGGATGAAGAATGAACTTCTGTGGATGAATTACATTCGAGATAGAGTGGCCCCAAATCAGATTGTGCAGCACACTGGCCAAACCGAAAGTGAATTGGGGACAAAAATGTGTTTGGAATTGACATCATCAACCTAGAATCCTACGAGTGTTCTTAAAGCTACTAACTACCTATTAAAGCCTTTTGATTTGGGAACATAGAGTAACTTCCTTTCCTGGTGAGCTTGTTTAAAAATAGTGGCATTACAGAAAGAATTCCCTATGTGCATCTGTTTTCCAAGGCTACCAAGAATAAGTGGAACTTGAATTCTGAGTTAAAACATGTGACCACAGTTTGCTTCTGATGAGCATAGAGTTCCACTGCAAGCTTCTCTCCATATCTCGTAATTGGTGCTCTTCTCTCTCTGTCTTCCCTTGATTTGAATCTCTGTGCCTTTTTGTTCATGTCCTATGAGGACTCATCTCATATTGAAGACCACCTGAATGACTTATTTTGTCTTGGGAAGATGGCATGTCCCTATCACCTCAGATTTGGAGGGATTGAGTTGTAGAGATGTGACACATGAACATAAAGAAACACAACTAGAATCATAGCACTAGCTCAATGGCTATTTACTTTGTTCTCTAGAAGTGTTCAGAGGTACAGCGACCCCCTCATTTCATTGTCTGTGTATCACTTGTGCTGTATAATTGAAGTTTTACATTTTGCATAAATTATAGACCTATTAATGCTCATCCTCTTGCTTTAAATCCCAGCACTTTGGGTGTAGCTTTTATCACATCTTCTCTGGATTATTTTAGCAGCTCTTTAATCTGTTTTCCTGCATCTTCTGCAGACTCTTCTTCACATGGTAGTTGTAAAGCTCCCACTGGCTTGCATTATGGTCACTTACTTATTCATGAGTTGCCTTAATTTCATGGGCTCATGAAAGCTAGGAATTGTATTTTTCTTGCCCCTTTCTTATTGTATCTGTGTACTAATGCTCATTCCATACTATTCGTTGCACTTCGGAGGCGTGGGCTTAGTTAATAGCTTTTACACTTGTTCTCTTTCTCTCTAGTCAAGTTTATTAAGGTGTCTAAAAGCCTGCAGATGTATATCCCTTATTCCTTTTGTTGTTACTGGCTCTAGGAGATCTTTCATCACATATTATCTAAAATCAACTATGATGTTGAAATCAACTATATGATTTCATTTCTTTCTTCCTTCCTTTATTTATATTAGTAGTGAAGGCCATCTAGTATAACTATAGCATTGTTTACTCTATCCTGTCCGTCTGTTATTCTTCTGTTGGAATAAGTGCTGCCCAGGGTCTTTGATTTTTGTATTGCTTTTATACTGATAATTCTCCTGCATAAAAAGTTTCAAATAATGTTTGGGTGAATATTCACCAAATGAATCACTATATGTCAAAATTATCATCAGATAGCAGGTACTTTGCCTTAAAGTTTATGTAGACCGTCAAAATATGCAAAGTATGTAAGGAATAATTGGAGTTATAATGTTTTACTTGCACATATTGTAACAGATATGTATCTTTTATAATTAAGTACTTAATTAACAAATTTAAATATATGCATTACTTAATATTAGAATACTAAATTATCCTAAAATTTCAACTATATTTTAATACATCTAAGTTTATCCTCATTCCTTGTTCTTTCACTCATTCAATACATTGTATGCTCTCAAAGAATGGAAATGGGTACATCCAAAGGCAATGGTTCTTAACCTATGGGTTGAGACCTATTTGGGGACTGTATTTCAGATATCCTACATATCAGATATTTACATTATGATTCATAACTGTAGCAAAATTACGAGAATAAAACAACAATGAAATAATTTTATGGAGGTCACCACATCATGAGGAGTTTGCAGCATAAGGAAAGTTGAGAACTACCATTCCAAAGGTGTCTTGATAATCTCTAACGGGGAATACTCATGGGGGCCAGGTTTCCACAGATGAGTAAGGAAGTATTTTGTTTCTGCTGTTGCTATTGTATGACTCTTAAAAATATTACCTTTCTAGTTATGAGTTCACATTGATCTTACAAAGTCAACATCTCATATTGCTTGCCATGGTTTAAAAATACTGTGTGGTTTCATTGACCACCAAGGCTTTCTCTGCATTGACATTTGGCATACCAGATGTCAGGATGAGTAAGCAACAAAGAAAACCCAGGGCTGAGGAAGAGAAATAATAGACAAAGACCTTCAGTGCACTGGGTTATCAGTGTCATTGACTGAGATTGGCTTTTATAAAACTCTACTAAATACCAACCTTGCTTTCTTGCCTCTAATATCCACTATTAACCATCACCTTGCTTCATTTTCTCCAACAACTCATTCAGTTCTGTCTTCAATTAGAGCCTAATTGTGAGTTTAAATTCTATATTGTTCATGGTTATATTCCCATTGTCTGAGAAAGTGATTGACACTAACAATTCCTTGATAAATGCACTGAACAAATGAATAAACTTGCTAACCTATATAAAACTTAATGATTGGGTAAAGGAATCAAAAATGTTGAAAGTTTAAAGAATTGAATGAAAACATAATGAGCTCATATGGTATTTCATGGGAAAGAAAAGAACAATATAGTCTGAGATTTTTGACTAATAGTACTAAATGTTAACACTGTGAAGTAAAACAAGAAAAAAAATCAATTATATTGTCAATATGCAGTATTCTCTTGATTATTTCAGGAACAGATTCATTGGAGAGGTTAAGTTATACCAAGTGGTTTCTATAGTAGTAAATGGAAGTTGAGACACAAAGAAAATGTGCAGGATGAGTATAAGAAGTCTGATGGACAAACATTTGAGTTCAATGGAAAAATATTAATATAAAAATTAAATTAATCCTTAGGTACTAGCATTTCTGAGCTTATTTATGAATATATACACACATATGCATATATACATACATATATACAAACATAGGAAACTAAGAAAGTGAGGAAACTTTTTTGTTGATTTTTGCAAGACAGAGTCTTACTATATAAATCTAGCTGTCCTGGAAGTTACTATGTAGACCAGGTTAGCCTCAACCTCACAGACCTTCCTCTGACTCTGAATTGAGAGCATGGGACACCATGACCAGCTAAGGTGAGAAAATTTGAAGTCGAGAGTTATATGTTTCAGTCAGCATATAAAGTTTCCAAATACTAGGAATACGGAACTGTTCTATTGATTATTCTGGTGAGAATTTCATAATCCTTGTTTCTGTGAGTCTTTGATAAATGTAATCTATGATTGCAACAAGTTATGACAATACCAAAGAAAGGAAAGTGTTGCTGAGATATTTAAAAAATATAAAAAATTCAGAATGTACAATGAGAGTAGACAACTTCTGTTTGGAAACAATATGAGTGAGTTGAAAGTGTGCTAGAGAAGTATCCCAGGTGGAACTAAGAAAAGTGAATACTTCTACTGTAAATACACAGGCATGAAGCGAGGTAGGAAAAGTGAAGGTTCTTTTGATGAATGAAGAAATAATATAATCCTATAGGGTTTTTGAAGAGTCAGTAAGGATTTTAATAATACAGTTTATGATCTGGCAACCATAATTGAAGGAAGTTATTAGTCACTGAAGACTGAAAATGAGGGTTGAAAACATGTGTTGGTATTTTGAATACCATAGGGAGGGATGTGTAATTACAGTTTGGAGCAAAGGTACCAGTCAGAGAAATTTGGTATTCTAGGATTCAGTGTGTTATATCCCATTTGAAATGAGGGGGAACATTTTAATAACAAAAGAAGAAATTAATCTCAATTCCTCTTCACTTCCCTCTTTCAAATTCTTAAAATTGGTTAAATTCGTAATAACTACTAGGTACTGCTAAGCACTTTATATACATAACCTAATTTTAACTTTGTACAAACCAATGGAAACTGTGCCATTTTTAATATATTTTTCATGTGTGTCACAATCTCAGAATCAGGAAAGATGACAATTCAGATTAGACTTACTCCTGTCATAGAGATATTAAAGGTAGATGCTTGCTTACAAAGCTGAGCTAAACCATGTTCAATATTTCTAGAATAGTCTTTGCATAATGCTATTTATGTAAGGTTTCGACTAATGTGTGTTAGGAAAAAAAAAACAACTTGTCTGATTATGGCACTCAAGCATTGGAGAAGAAAATAGAATAAGTTGGAAGAGCTACTGGGAAAGATCACCACCATCATTTTTGGGCATTCTGACACATGTAGACATGGGACATTCATGCAAACATACATACACACCACACACAGATACATGAAAAACCAAGAATTGATGTTGTTAAAGACAAAAGAAAACAAGTATTTGAGAGAATATCAGGAAAATAAAACCCTGGCTCACTTTGTAGACAGGTGAATTGTTAAAACAGATACTTAAAACACACAGAGTTTCCATTTGACCCAGCCATCTCACTATAGAACTTATAGTCAATCTGCATCTTAAAGAGGTATGTGCATTCCTGTGATTATTTAGCACTACAAATAATAATTAAGAAATGTCATCAACGTACGTAGCTCAGGCTGGCCTCGAACTTGTAATCTTCTCACCTCTGCCTCCTTCAGCAAATCCTACTGGCATTTTCTATCACATCAGCCTAGGATCAGTGGATCTGGCTAAGAGGGAAAGTTTAGGAGGGTCAGGGAGGGCAGATGGAGGAGAAATTACATTTGAGATGATTTGTATGAAAGAAGCTTTTTTAAAAAGGAAAAAAAATAAATTAAATAAACACTAAAAACAGAAATGTCAATGACAGAATATGTATATAGTGATGAATGAATAATTACATAAAACATCTTACATAACTATAGATCATTAAATTAAGTAACATAAGCCAGACGCAGAAAGACATGTTTTGCTTGATCTCATTCAAACGATATATCTAAAATATATCAGAGAACAGTAGAGATTATGTTGGTATTTGTTAACATCAGGGTCTCCAAAGCCCATGATGTCACATAGGTGAGCCTTGCAGACCTGCTACCAGGGCAACAGCTGCCATATTCCCAGAATCCATTGGGTTCACCTCCCACCTTTACCTGTGGCCACTACATCAGAACCCATATATATGGGGAACATTCCTCCTTCACTCTCTCTCTTCCTCCTCTCTTTCCCTGCTGCTGCCCTCTCTCTCCCTCTCAGTCAAGCCTCTTACATGTGGAACTGTTTGGGCCTAGTGTGTAGTATGTCCTGACGCAAGCCGCTGTCCTAACACATCAGTATTTACTGAAGTCTATGTGCAATTAGTGCAAGAAGGATATGTGGTGATGTCAGTAAAAGAATGTATAGTCACAGAAAGAAGAGAGGAATACTTTCTATAGTTCGCTTATACAATATGAAGACTAAAATTAGGACAGTGACTGCATTCTTGAAAACTCAAGGGGACGGATTTGTACAATCAACGCTAAAATGATAACAAATGATGACATATTTGTTAGCTGAATTACCTATTTCACAACACATATGATTCATAATACTGTTTTACTAGACAAAACCATATTATATTCCAATTTAAAATACATAAAATAAAGATAATTAAAGGAAGAAGTTTATGACTGAAAAATACACAGGAAATGTTAGGAATAAGTTGTGTTAATATGTTTGCTAAAAGAATTTGTTCATCCTTTTGTCTATCCTCCATTTATGTTCACCTTTTAAAGTAGAATTTTTGCCATTCAAGTAATTTAATTTTGATAATCACCATATGTTTTTAGGGGTACACAGGTCTGATCTCCTTTCTGTGTCTTTATTTCTCCCCACCTATATCCTATTATTCTCTTTTCATATAATTTATAAGAATTTTATTAATAATTATTCTAGTCATTAGTTTATACAAATACTATCAAAATTGAATTTTAGTAGAAAATATCTCTGTTATAGTTATAGAAATCATGTCACCATTTCTAAATAGAATGCTTTGAAATAATACACATTACATTTTACTGACTGGTACACTAAAATGTTAATTTTACTCTGGGGATGATGATGTAATTCTTAATGAACTCTGTCTATTTCTACTAAGTACGGATTCAAAAAGTTTAGTACATCATAATTTAAAGCAGAAATATATTATTTCCTTATGACTCTGCTTCTTTACTTAATGAATTTCATATACTGTTGTCAATGAACTTGTAAAATTTTCTGAAATACAAAACAAATACAGATAAGGTAGGCAATCAGTATAGATGAATTTATGGTGATTTCCAGTATAGTATTATTACTATTTATTTATAGTATAATATAATTTAAGTCTAGTATTGATACTTTCTAAAAATTAGAAGTCAGTATAGTATCAGATCAATTCTTGATTGTGTACCTACATTTCCATAGAGGTATTTGGCCTTGTCTGCCAACTACTAGTAGATTAGTTGATAACCCATGAGAAATTCACATGAGAAAAGTATTAGACACAAAGCAGTATAATCACTCCAGAAGATAAATGCCTGATGTATTCACCTATAATACATGATTTAGGACTAATGGAACAGGTCAATAAAGTCTTCTAATAAGCATATTATGCATTTCCATTGGTTTAATGAATCATATACAAATTTATTAATTACTTTAAAGTGAATAAAGCAAGTGATACAATTGTTATTCATTTTAGGCAATATAATTATCTACATGAGTGGTTCTGAGTATTGCTTTTTTCTTTTTGTACTGGTTATTTTTTGTCAACTTGCTACCAACATAGACATTTGGGAAGAGGGAATCTCAAATGAAGAGTTATCTCCATCAGATGGACTGAAGGCTATGTCTTTGATGTACCCTCTTCATTGCTATTTAAGGTATAATGACAGAACCCTGGGAATGTAACCCAGTTTGGACAGTGAGTCTTGGGATAGTTGGCCTGGGTTGTATGAGAAAGATTGATAAGCAGAAAAACAAGATAACAGCAGTGAACAGCATTCATCTATGGTTTCTGCTCAGTTCTTGCCTCTGGGATCCTTCTTTTTTTTATTAGATATTTTCTTTATTTACATTTCAAATGCTATCCCCTTTCTTGGTTTCCCCTCCAAAAGCCCCCTATCCCATTCCCTTTCCCCTGCTTCTATTAGGGTGTTCCCCGATCCACTCACCTACCCACTCTTGCTTCCCAATTCTCATATTCCCCTACTTTGGGGCCTCCAGCCTTCACCAAGACCCTCTCCTCCCACTGATGTCTGACAAGTCCATTCTCTGCTATGTATGCAGCTGGAGCCATGGGTTGCTCAATATGTACTCTTTGGTTGGTGGTTTAGTCACTGGGAGCTCTGGGAGGTTTGAGGGGGTCCTTTGAGTTCTAATCTCCAAGTTCCTGCCTTCAGTTCCTGCCTGCTTTGACTTCCCCAAGGATGTAATATAACTTGTAAGGTGAAATAGGCCCTTTAATTCTCAACTTGGTTTTGGTTAATATTTTATCACTGTAATCGGAAACCTTTCCAGTGACAGTCCACAAGCAAGGTAATGGAAGACAGGAACCTGAAGGCAGTAAATGATATAGAGACTCTGGAAGAAGGCTGTTCCCTGGCTAATTCCCTCTGGGTTTCTCAAAAAGTTTAAGTCTGAGGCCAACTTGCTCAGGGACAGCATTACTCACAGTGGTCTGACCATGCCTACAACAATTACCAGTCAGGACCGCTCTTTAGATCAGACTCTTTCTTCTAGGGGGATTCTAGTTTTTGTCATATTAAGAAAAAATTAACCAGCGCAAACCCACTAACGTAAAGTGTAGCCTCAGTTGTGGAGGAGACTCTCTCATACTGGAAATTTGACTGGAATGGCCATCGAGGAGAGTCTCGAATGTGCGGTGGAGCTGCTGAAGGCTAGGTGACAACCTGTGTGGTCTGCAGATGTCACAGATGGAGGACTGGTATAGTGCAAGTCCTTTGGAGCCAGGAAAAGCATGAGTGCTTGTATAGGTCAGGCAGTAAGCTGCAGTATTTTAGTAGTAGAGGTAGACTGTTATCTTTAAATTTTCTTTGATATAATTGTAACTGTGCCCCATTTTTTCCCCTTAGAATGAGAATGTATATAAAGTATCTTTAATTTTACAGGAGAACACAAGTAAGAGATTTTAGACATTTACAGACAATTTGGAATTTTAAATCATTGAGAATTGTTTTAAAAGCCTGTGGGACTTTTAAAACTATACTATACTTTTTCTTATGGCATTAACCGAAATCTTGAATATAAAAGAAAAGTTATGCCTAAGTGAAGAATTTGTGGGTCAACACTGACAAGGAGTAGAATTCCATAGCTTTTGCCAACTTGACACAAGCCAACTTGTATCTGAAGAGAGAGAATCTCAACCAAAGCATTCTCTGGATCAGATTGGCCTGCAGGCATCTCTGTGGGTCCATTTTCTTGGTTGCTAATTGAAAAAAAATGTGGCCACTCCACTGAGAGTTGTTTGATCACACAGTCATGGTCCTGAGGTAAAAGAAGATGAACAAGCCAGGGGAAGCAAGCCAGTTTAGTGTCTTCATCCATGGTTTCAAACCTGGCTTTGGCTTCTTTTAATTATGAGCTATAACCTGTAACCCAAATAAAGGCTTACTCCTTGTGCTGTCAAGATTTATGTTAACCTATCACAGATTAGTCATATTAGAGGAAGGAAGATTGATTGAGCAATTGTCTCTATAAGATCAGGGTATGAGCAAGACTGCAGGACATTTTTTTAGTGTTTGGCCAGCCCATTGAGGGTGGTTCCATCCCTGGGCTGATGGTTCTGGGTTCTACAATAAGACAGGCTGAGCACGCTGTGGTGATCAAGCCAGTAAGCAGCACTCCTGTATGGCCTCTGGATCAGCTACTGCCTCTGAGATCTGGCTGTGTATGTCTCTGTCCTGCCTCCCTTAATGATGAATAGTAATAAGGAAATATAAACAAAATAAACCCTTTCCTCTCCAACTTCGCTTCTGGTAGTGATGTTGCAGCAATAGATACCTTAAGTAAGATAGTCCTCAAGTTGCATTGGCTATGATATCTAACAAACCATGTGAAAAACAGGAAACCAAACTAAGATACTTCTGAAATACAATCATTTGGAGATCCAGCTACCAGAGGGGGAAAAAAAGATATCTACTTAAATGTGAATTTCAAATAAATATTGAAAACACATTGGTTTAAATATCTAGACTTTTGTGTAGCTCTTACTTATACTAAATAGTTCTCTTATTATTTATCAAACATATAAAGTCAGACATGCTGTTTTATTTCCTACATTAACTACAGAGAATTCTAATTCCCCAGTCTTAAAACACAGCTTGTCTGTAATTCAAATTCATATCTAATTCCCTAATCTCAATACACTTCCCAAACCCCCATAAATGTATAGTTCCTTAATGCAACAAGTATCTAGTATCTGATGCTATGTTTCCTTTTGCCAGTTGATGCTGGTAAGGCAGTCATTGTGAAGATTTTGTTCTGCCCACATAGGCAACAAAGGATTTACCAGGAAAATTAATATATATCAAAGATTATTATAGTTTGGATCATGAGTAAGTGCATAACTTAGTAATGTTGTTCTATCAATAATAAATTGAAAGTGGAGAGATTCTGACTCTTTTATTCAATATTTTATTTATTACACTGCAAATTTTATCCTCTCAAAAAACGCAAGATTCTGACTCTTACTGAGACCTTCCTCTGCTGTTAATTTCTACCAATAAAGTCCTGCACTGTCTTGAGCTGCTGGTCCTTGTGTCTGCATTTCATTCTTAATGTCTTATCACTTGGTGATCCCATACAGCGAGGATCCCTTGTTCCTTTATCTCCATAGTGTTTCTGTCCTCTCACTGGGCTTACTTACTGAATGGAGCATTAGTTTGTGGATGGCCCTTCCATTCAGCCACTTTACTGTTTGGAAGAACCTCTTCCCTACAGCCCTTGATTGGCAAACGGCCCTCTGATTTTTGCAATGTCTTTGGGAATTCTTCTGACCATAACAAGGTGTGGCTGTAGTTCCTCTCCACAGTGGCTAGCTCTGGCCCTAAGGAGACACCTATGACTGGATCAGAAGGACCTTAAGTTTAGTAACCTTGCATTAGTGCAATGGAATATGCTCTGAGGTTTCCGGCACTTAGGGTTTTATCTTTCTCAGCTTCTGCTCTGCTTTCTGCTTATGCTCTTTCGCATTTTAAGTTCTCCATGTGCATGAAGCTACTCCCTGCCAGCCTCCTAGATTTGCCCTACTCATATTCTTTCTGTAACCACAAAATGGTCTTCTACGTCTCCAGAAAAAAAAAAAAAAAAGAAAAGAAAAAAAGAACTCTTTTTCCCTGGCTGGCAGGAGAGTAATAGCAGCTTTGCTCCACTTACCTAATCAAAGGTTGTACTCTAATCAGAGAAGCAGCTTCAGGGTCTCCCTCTCCCTCTCCCTCTCCCTCTTCCTCTCCCTCTCCCTCTCCCTCTCTCTCTCCTCTTCCCCTCCCCTCTCTCTCTTTCCTCCCTCCCTCCCTTTTCCTGTCTCTTACTCAGTCTGACTCCTTCTCCCACTGGGTCAAACTTTGCTGCTTAGTGCATACCACATCTCTCCTCTGAGAGCTTTTCGGCCAATCCTTCCATTTTCTATCTGTGTCCCACTCCTTCTTCCTTGGTTGGCCTAGCTCTTGAGCATCTGTTCTCCTCCATATGGGTGCCTGGCCAGAAACTGCCTCCAGGTATATCCCAGTGAGAAACCTACCACACCTTCAGTTGCAGTTTCTCATGGTAAGACAAGTGCTGAATTAAAAGAACAATAGATAGATAGATAGATAGATAGATAGATAGATAGATAGATAGATACATAGATACATAGATACATAGATAGATACATAGATAAATACATAGATAGATACATAGATAGATACATAGATAAATACATAGGTAGATACATAGATAGATACATAGATAGATAGATAGTCAAGGTTCATTTCAAAGTGTTGGATGTCTGCCCAAGGTTTATCTAATTATTATGCAGTAGTCAACAACATAAGACAGATCTAAGAGACCTTCTGGGTATCAAATAAACTCATAATCTAATGATATGAATGTAAGCATTATTAACTTTTATGTCAAGTATGTTGTTTGGCTTTAACTAACTTACTTTTCATAAGATGAAAAGATTTATCTTTTTAAATGTTACCATGAATCAAGGTAAAATAAAAAGAAACTCCTAAGTAGAACAAAGTGTTAAAAACTCACAAGAATGAAGATATTTTTAATAAAGAATTTCTCTGTAAAACAAGACTTTGTCCTCACATGCTAGATACTTTACTAGATTGTAAAAGAAAATTGGAAAGCTTAATCAAGTCACAATAGTGATGAATAAGTTGTATGAGAGATATAGATGATATGAATTAGTTATGATATCTATGATATTAAATATTCTAAGATAAAAGTTCAATGGAGCCTTCATTTAAATTAGTATATTTATCATGAATTACTAATCTACTCTTTGAAACACAAGTACTAAATTTAAAAAGAAAAAATATATATATATAGTTTAGAAGTGCTCATTTTCTGGTTAAACTTTATGTAAATATTCCACATTGGTTAAAAATATGTTACAGGGAAAACTGATCTTAGGTTCAGTAACTATAATTGATGGCCTATGCTGATATGGACAGAGGAATTAAAAGGGTCAACATTTCCTGTTGTCCGCCAAGGTCAATTAGTTTCCTGTGGACTGTGGTGCATAGCTCTACTGAATCTTCTTCTGGCAGACTATAAAGGCTCCATGAATTGAAACTTAAGCAACGTCCATTCAACAAAATGGAAGAGAAAAAATTCCTTTTGTTTCCAACTGAAAACATGATCAATAAAGGCCTTTGACATATCCTCACATAGTCAGAACAGAATGTAAAAGGAAAGCTACAGGAGCCAAAGATTTCACTCAAGTTCAGTGATCCTAGGCCTGGACCCATAATTGACACTGATAATAAAAGCAAAGTCACTAAGTTTGCATGGTGGTAGAGCCATTGGAAATATATAGTGATTATTGAAATAACTGATAATAATGTAGAACAAACAATGAATGGGTCAGTATTACAGGTTTCTATGTAGGTTGCTGACTTATCAAGAGGAATAAAAACTTTCATAAAGCATTTGAGCTATAATAAAATTAAAGCACTTTCATACTTTTCCTAACCACAAACATAGTGATGTTTGTGTATGTCTGATATTTCTACTAATGTCTCTGATGTTTCACAAGATAAAAAATCAGACCAAGACCACATCGCACATCAGCATCACAATGGAGAATAGCTCTAACATTAGACCTCTAGATAGTTAAGATAAAATCCAGTTCATCCTATGAAAACCTCACTAATGATGCTATTCATCTCTGGACCTCATTTGAACAACTGTTTTCTTAATTTTATCCACTCTCATTTGTAGGTATCTACATGCAACTAGTCCTGTGGCAATCAGATGCCATCTATCTTAAGCCCTCTTGATCAACTTTGAATGCCTGAAATTCAGTAAGAATGGATACCTGAAATTTCTCTATCCTACCCCCAAAGATAACTGTAAGCAGTTATACTGACTCAACATTCATCTTCTAAATTATTTTAGAAGCTCCACTCTTGAGGAAAGAATGGTAAGTAGCTAGGCAGATATGAGCAGTCTTAGGGGCAATTGGTTAAAGACTTATTTGTCACAGCATCCTCCCCACCCCCAGGTTTTTGATACTGGAGACTTCATCTAGCAGAAACAAGTTGACAAGAACTGTTTCCCCATTTTCATTTATCTAATAAAAACAAAGATTAGGAGTGAGCACCAGGGCCACATTATTTTGAAACATCCAGTCAGTTTCAGTGATCAAGAGCCAAAGTAGCTCATTGTTCCAGATTCCTGACATTGGTCCCAAGCAGAGCTCCTCATAATGGCTGGGTCCACGAAATGCATATTTGATCACCTGATATTCTTTTACTCACTAATCACCATTTCTTTCATTCATAGTAATGGTCGATCTCCAGCCAAAAAGGAAACTCTTCCACTGCATTACCCAGGTTCACCCTTTTTGCTCTAAAAACTTCCGCAGCTTGTAAATGGATAGAAGGCTCTAATTGTTTTAAAGAACCCCTCTATACATCTTTAGCTTCAATAAAGATCTGCATACTCTTTTAAAAATAAAATTGAAAGTGTGATTATAAAAAAGTTCACAGACTCTCAGGAATTACAAAGTAATTTGTCTATCAGACATCTTGAATGAGGATGCACAAGGCTCACATTGAAAGAGCAATTTAGTCCACTGGGCTGGCAGAGAGGGGTCCATGATCAGGTATTGGGTTGGGGGAAAAGGACTGAGGGCCAGCAGAAAGAACGGAAATCTGCAACCTCTGGAAGTAGGAAGTTGGGGGGACGCCTCCAGAATGTACCAGAGACCTGGGAAATGAGAAACTCTCAGGACTCAAAGAGAGGGACCTTTGATGAAATGCCCTATATTAGGGAAAGGGAACTTATAGAGTCCACCTCGAGCAGAAAGACAGGACATCAAGTGAGGGATGGGGTTGCCATCCCATAGTCAAACTCTGACCCATAGTTGTTTCTGTCTGAAAGAACTGCAGGGATGGGAATGGAGAGGATCCTGAGGAAAAGAAGGTCCAGTGACAGGCCTAAAGTGCAATCTAGCTCAAGGGGAGGCCCCAAGAGCTACACTATTACTGAGGCTATGGAGTTCTCACAAAAAGGGACCACTCATGTCTACCCTCTGAAAAACCCAACAAGCAGCTAAAAGAGTCAGATGCAGATATTTGCACCCAACCAATGGGCAAAAGCTGCTGACCCCTGGTTTTGAATTAGGAGAAACCTGGAAAAAGCTGAAGAGGAAGGTGACCCTGTAGGAGGATCATCAGTCTCAATTAACCAGGACCCTGGAGATCTCTCAGATACTGGAACACCAACCAGGCAGCATACACTGCTGGGTCTGAGTTTAGACAGAGAAGATTCATCTAGCCCTCAAGAGACTGGAGGCCCCAGGGAGCTTAGAGGTCTGTTGGAGTGAGGGGTAAGGGGTGGGGATATCCTTGTGGAGACAGGCAGTCATGGGGAGGAGGTATGGGATGTAGAACAGTCAGAGGGTGGGCCAGGAAAGGTATAAATCTGGAGTTTAAAATAAGTAAATTAATTAATTTAAAAACGAGCAACTTAATTCTATTAAAAAGTAACATAAGTAAAGACAGTCCCAGCCTGTGTTCTTCCTCTGTAGATTTCCATTTTTGATCATGAGATATATGGTTTTATATCAATATCTCCCATTAATTAAACTCACTATAATAAATTATACTCACTTAATTATAAAATTACTGTGAGGCAGCACATAGCAAGACAAAGGTTTAGAAATAATGACGTCCCTGGAAAACTAAATGGACTTTGGGAAAGGAGGACACATCTAAGACAGCTAGAAGGAGCAGCAATGGCTGCTGGGAAATCTGGAATAAATGTTTCAACATTATGAAAGTGAAAGAGCCTAACAGAAGCTTTATGCAGCATGAAATGGGTATTTTTCAAAAGTTATATCATTACTTATTTCACATCTTTTTGTGTGTCTTTTTATATTTTTGTGTGCACGTGTCTGAAAAGATTCAAACACCCTGGAACTGGAGTAGCAGAGGGTTGTCAGCCCCCACACAAGTATACTAGGATCCAGATTACAGTCCTCTCCAAGAGCTGCAAGTACTATTAACCACTGAGCTATATCACCAGTCCATGAAATAGATATTTCAAAATAACTTTTTAAAATATCCTTTCTATAGATCTTTTAAAATACAAGCAAGACAAAGGAGTATGGGATTAGTGCCTTTCATTTATTCATCCATGACTTCAAAAATAAAAATATATATATTTTTTCTCATTATTTTTCTACTGTTTCCAGAATTACAACATATCAGTTTGCTCTTTTAATCACTTTTGCTTAGTATATAAATGACAAGCAATTGTTAGCTCTAACAAAATTAATAACCCACATGTACTATCTAATACATTGTCCGAAATTCAATTTTCCTGAATGTTTCAAGGGTTCTGTGTGCAGATGACTTGTTCAAAGCAGAACACAAAACCTACATGCTCTATTTAATTACTATGATTCTTAACTGCCTTTCAGTTCTTTTATAATTTGGTCCCTTTTATTTTTGTCAGTGATTGGTAAGGAAACCAAGCCATTTTCTTCAGTTACATCCTGCATTTGATTGACTGCCTCCTTGAAGTTGTATTAACTTGATCCTCTCTCCTTTATATTTCTTGCTAGATGTAGCAGCTTGATTAGACTCAGAGTCAGTTGCTTGGATAAAAAGACTGTCTCTGAAGTGGGTCTTCTGATTTTGTCAGTTATAAAGCGCACATGGCTGGTCATTGGGTGAACATTTTAATCCCTCCATACATACTTCTTATCTTAGCTGCTATATCTTCTCTGGAGAGATTCAAATTTATTTCCTAACCAAAGACCAAGTTAATCTGGATATAAATTAACAAATAATTAAGAGATCAGTGATTCAAGATTACAATTTCTTAGAGAAGTTGAAGTCTATAGATTTTCTCTTGTTTCAATACAAAGGAATTTTTGTATAGGGAAAAGTTAGTTAGAGTGAAATAGAAATATATTTGAAATGAAAATGTTCCCCATGGGCTCAGGAACCTTGATACTTTGATCCCAGGTGGTGGAACAGTTAGGGAAGGTTGTGAGATTTCAGGATTTGCATCCTTACTGGAAGAAATACTTCACTAAGGGTGGGCTTTGAAAAACTAAAATCCTTACCTCATATCCAGCTTTTCTTTTCTGCTTTCTTCCGTAGATGACGTGATCTTTCAGCATCCTGCTGCAGTGTGGACTCTCCCTCTGAGACCATAAACCAAAATAAACTTTGATTAAAATGGAAGAAGATACAAATGAGGAAAGCCATTGATCAAGACCAAGACTTCTGAAGAGGCCTCAGCCCTGGAATACTCAGCCTGGGAACTCACTAAACTTCAACACTGACAACCAGAGTTGAGTCCTTAGGACCCACAGGATAAAAAGGGGGCACTCTTTGTTCTCAGTTTCTCCTATTTTTCTTCATATTGTTCCCAGTTTTTGCCTTCTACTCTGGTATATTTAAGATTTGATATTAATTACCATCTTGGTTTAGTTTTGAATCATAATGGGAATTATATGAGGGCATGGCTTTGAGGACCTTTTAGATTGGGTTAGTTGAGACAGAAAGATCCATTGTGCAATTTGGGGCTGTAACATTCTGTATATTAGCATTCTAGATGGCATCAGAAGGAGAAGCTGGTACAGTATTCATCTCTCTGCTTCTTGAGTGAGGATAAAATGTAATCACCTAACTCACGCTCCTTTGGCTGTGACCTCCTCATCATGGCGGTATACCCCAGACTATGAGCTAGACTCAACTCTTTTTTTCCTAAGCTGCTTTGTGAAGTATTTTGCTACTGAATTGAGAAATTACTTAACATATTGATCTTATCAGTTCCAGTTGGATATTTGGGGGGGGGTAATTAGTCAATGGTACAATATGTAAGGTATCAGGTCATTATTATACCATTATTATATGTAATTGTAATTTAGGAAATTCAGATATTTGTTAATCAAAGACGACTAACCACATTTGATCAGATCTAATTAGACTCTAGAATAGAAAGAAATAAATATCAATTTTATTCTCTGTGTTAGGATATCAGTGGAACCAAAGATGTTCAAGAAAGAAACATTCATTTCCAGGCTCCTGAACACTAAAAATACCGCTTCTTTCTAGTTAATTTAACTTCAACAATGAGAAACTATTGTGATCTATTTCTGCCAAAGTCTCAGGTAAGTGAATGAATGGCATGCAGAAGAGACCTCATTCACACTCCCTCAGACTTTGAATCCCATTTCTCTAAATATTTGGAACTTCACAGGTACCTAATTATGCCGAGGACTTTGTTCACTTAAGTGTTTTTTATTGTTCAAAAGTTTGAGTTAAGTTTTAGATTTTCTTCTTGAGCTTTTCTCTCTTAATATGAGTAGTCTTTATCTTCCTTTGAATTTCTCTTCAATAGGATTATATATTGCTATCCAGTAAGGAAAGTACTAAGAGATACATTCTTATTCTTAAGTATATTTATTTGGAAATAGTAAAGGAGACTTGGAAAAATTAGAGCAGTGAAGCTGTTGTAGCATAGTGCACAGTTTAGGTACAGATTTGGAGGGATGCCTAACATTTTTTCAAGTGAGGAAGAATTGAGAACCCAGTGAAACTGGACAAAAGCCACTGAACTCCCTCTCTCCTCACAGCACGTTCAAATAATAATTATGTGATGATATACTTCTTCACTTCTACCTTGTCACAATTGCCATGCAGTCCAGCTGTTAATTAAGATAGTTTTCAAAATGTGGAGAGATGGCTCAGCGGTTAAGAGCACTGACTCCTCTTCCAGAGGTCCTGAGTTCAAATCCCAGCAACCACATTGTGGCTCACAACCATCTCTAATGGAGATCTGATGCCCTCTTCTGGTATATCTGAAGACAGCGACAGTGTACTCACATACATGGAATAAATAAATCTTAAAAAAAAAATCAAAACACTTCTCAAGAGCAGGCAGTTGTCAGCAAGCAATTGACTTGAAAATGCTTCTTCAGTAACACGTCAAAGCCGACTTTAGAGTGATTCTCCTGTACTTGTGTCATCTCAGAACTGGGCATACAGAAGAGCATACTATAGACTGAAGCATTGAAAACATTAACCTGACCTTAAAAATAATAAAGCCTGTGAGAAGGACTTTCCAGAGAGTCTCCATTTCCCACATAGATTCTGTATTTTAAAAATTATGAAGTCAACTAATTTTCATATTAGAAATGATGTGTTCTATTTTATATTAATATATTATTTTTTCTTAATTTCAAGAAATATAAAAGTATGAAATACCAATTAGGTAGCATCAAAGAAGCAATGTTACTTACCAAAGTCAAATAATATCAGAAATAACAAATGTATATCTATATTTCTGCATATATCTATATCTACATCTATAATCATCTATATATCTAGAGATAGAGACAGAAATAGAAATAGAGATGATTGAAATGTTCACCACTAAGATTTTACAGAAATAAATGCTATCTTCTAGGCTCATTTTATTGTGTATGAAGCAGAGAATTAAAAAAAAATCATATGCATTAAATAAACTACCTTTTAAATAATGAGTGCTTCAGAAAAAAATAAAAATGAAGAAAATTGTTACTATTAAAATATTATAGATTAAAAAATTCCATTTGCTCAAATGTCCTTTGATATAAGATCCGAAGGAAGAAACTGTAGACACATATTGATAGACTGGGTAGGAGAATTTGAGGTTTGAAGAGAACGGGTTCAGAATTACACTTCTTATTTCTCCAAACCATCAGTAGGTTGAGCTAGACCCAAATGTCAGTGACCATGTAATGAAGCCAGCTCTACAGGGGGGATATTGTTGAGAGATTGACCTTGTCTTCCTTGATAAGCTGCTTTGGTCTTTGACATTTACTTTGAGTGAAATGGAGATCCACCAGAGGATTTTGTGATTTATGAGCTAGGTTTTAACAGGATTACTGTACTGCTGTGTGGAAGAGCAAACTGAACTGTGGCCAGGACAGAGCCAGAGAGACAAGGTCACAAGATTTACAGTTATCTAGGAAAGAGAAAGGGCCATGTGGTCAGAGTGCTAGAGATGGAAAAAAATCAGGAGGATCTTGGCTATATTTTTTTAAAGCCACTAGAAGGTTTGCTAGATGTTAGAAATGAGATTGAAAGGAAGAAAGAAAAAAGGAAGGAAAAGAAAGAAAGAGAAAGAAAGAAAAAAGAATAATGCTGTCTAGCTCAACTATCTAAAAAGATGAACGTGTGTTTAAGGTAGTGGCATGATCACAGAATAGGATGTTTCAAGGTACTTAAAATTTAAAATGGATGTAACATATCAAAGCAAAATTTAAAAAAAGTCAAGAGATCATTTAGATGAATAGAAATTCAGAGCTCATGAAATAATTCTGAGGTATAGATAAAAATGTAGGCATCTTTCAGATAAAATGCTATTTAAAATTCTAAGACTAGTGATATAATAGCCTTTAAAAAAGCTCACAAAAAGAAAAAGTTATATGATAAAATGACAGGTTGACCAATGAACAAACTCTGAGTGATTGGACAAAATGAGGTGGAGTAGGCAGTCAACAAAAGAAGGCAAGCAGAATCACAAAGTTGAAGACAAACAGTCATGTTTCAAAATAAGGGTGAGTCAAACATTGATAATAAATTAGTGAGGGCTATGCAGACTGAGAAATGGAGGTATATTTGATACTTCATTGTAGTGTGTAATATTACATTGCTCAGAAGAGCAGAAACATTTACAAAGAAGTGCATACTATTTCTCTAGGTTTTTATATATTATATTGCAGCATCAATTAGCTGTCAGAATTGCCATGTGCCATATTTCAAAGATTATATTCTTTTACATGCATTGCTTGACTGTAATTAACTTTTCAGGGAGACACTGGACAAAAAAAATTTGTCATGATAAACTTGAGAAAATATGCCAGAAACCAGAAGCTGAGCAGGTGAGCAAGTTGACAAGTTTGGTAATAAAGGTCAGAATTATGTGACATTAGACAAAGGGAGAAGTGGAATTGAAGTAAAAATAACTGAAATAACTGCTAATCTCAGCATTTTCTGGATTGTAAGAGGTTCTGAGTCTTGGCAAGAGCACAGTTTGTCAGAATTAAATCACTATCTGCAAGCTATTATTTTTTTCAACCCAGTTTTAGGAACCAAAGCACTTAAATATATAACACTTTTTGATATATTTCATGAAAACATTACTTCATAACTGACAAATAAATTAGATATAAACTAGTTATATAATGGGCACATATATCTACTACTGATTAAACTTCTCTTAGATATTTTGCAGAAAAAGCTATATCAAGGAAAGCATTAATGATATTTCTCTACATCCCCATAAATGATTTGTGTTAATTAGTAAATGATTTTTAAATTACAAGCCCATCATCTTCCAGTTTTCTGACTTGTATAAATATGTAAAAAAATGATGATATAAATACTAGAAATAGTGCAGTACATCTCCTTAACACAGCTGGATGATTGTGGCTGGTCACATTTCAGAGACACCTATTATCATGCTTTCAAAGACCTTTGTTCAGGCATGTCCAACCAACACATAACTAAATTCATTCTCACTCCACACGCAACCCTTTGTTATTAGAATTATATTACTGGAAACCATAATACAATATAAAGAAACCAATGCATCTTTATAACTTTATATGTTATCAGTTAAAATATAAAATGTGGGTAATCACTCCTTCACCAATTATTCTTTAGAAAGGAAATTAAAAGAAGAAAAATTCAAAACAAGTAGGTTTGTGATGGCAGTGGAAGTCTGTTTCAGTTCTATTATTTTATTTCATAAAATTTAAAGAATGTTTGAATGTTTAAATTATTGTTATTAAAGTTGCTTCCACATTACCTCATGGACATTGTGATGTTAACTATGAAAACATCTCCTTCAGCTGTACTTGAAAACAAAAAATTGCCTTTAATATGTCTTCAAGAAGCAGTAAAATGGTATGAACTGAATTCACTGCCTGTGTTTAGTTGAAGTCAAATGGGCTGCTTGCATTTCCCCAAATTATTAACATGTTATTACATATTAATTGTGAATGAAATGAGGTCCTTGAAAAAGAAAACAGTGTGTGTGTGTACGTCTGTGTGTGTGTGTGTGTGTGTGTGTGTGTGTGTGTGTGTGTGTGTGTGTGTGTTGTGAATATTTGTAGGTGCCTATATATGTGTGCATGTATGGATATATGTATGTATGCATGTGTGTAGTGTGTGTGTCTGTGTGTGTTTATTATAGCACAAGTACCACAGTACTCATGTATAGAGGTCAGATGATGGCTGGGCAAGTCATTTCTCTCTTCCACCTAGAGATCTAACTTAGCTTAGTGTCTAAGTTTGGATTTCTATTGATGTAAAGATACACCATGACCATGGCAAGTCTTATAAAGAAAAACATTTAACAGGGTCTGGTTTACAGTTTCAGAGATTTAGCTTATTATCATCATGGTGAAAGCATGGTGCCATTTAGGCAGACATGGTGCTGAAGAAGGAGGTCAGAGTTCCATATCTTGATCTCCAGACAGCAGAAGGAGACCATGTGTCACACTAGACATAGCTTGAACACATGAGGCGTCAAAGCCTGCCCCAACAGTGATAAACTTTCTCCAACAAGGCTACATCTATTCCAACAAAGCCACACCTCCTAGTAGCGCCACTCCCTTGTGGGTCAAGAATTTAAATACATGAGTTTATGGGGGCCATACCTATTCAAACTACCACAGTTGGGTTGACAGACTTGGTGGCAAATGCCTTTATGTTGCTGGGCCTGAATCAAAATTCTTGTATAAATCTATTTGTCTTAGGATTTCTACAGCTATGATAATATATATTTAATATTATATGTATATTATTACTTGCAAATGAAGGATTTATTTTATCTGAAACTTCAATCACTGAGCAAGAATTTAAGGTAAGAACCAGGAGTCAGGATCTGCTACAGCTATCATGGAAGAATGTTGCTTACTGGTTTGCTCTCCATGGCATGAACAGTCTATTTTGTTAAAGAACCAAGACCACCAGCACAGGGGTAGCACCACCAACAATGGACTGAGCCCTCAAATACCAAGAACTAAGAAAACATACCATAAATTTGTGTACAGAAAAATTTTATGGAGGCATTTCTCACGTAGAAACAAACCTTTAAAATATGTATAATGTTTTCATCTGTGCCAGTGGGGAGCATTGACTACTAACATAATAATTAACTTCTATCCTCAGAATGCAGAGCAAACATGAGTGCTGCTGAACATAAAGGATTTGTCTTTTTTATTCTCTAGAACACTCTCCTGAAACATATCCTGAAATACATGTACAGGAGATCCTGAAGTACATGCTGTACTTCAATGTAGTTATATGTTTGTTTTCATTGGCTTAAATAGTATCTTATAATCTAATAAGCCCGAATAAAGTATTTCCTTCCAGTAGTGTATCATGAGATGTTTTAGGGAGTTGCTACTTAAATTTCAGCTGTATATTTTTTAAAACAATAAAATAATTCAAGAAAATCTATTGTAACACACTTACACTATTTGTTATTCAAGCTTTGTAGCTACTAAAATTTATTTGAATTATAGCCTTAAAATTTAACCAAGGTCTCCCACCCTAACCATCCACAGCTGAAATCATCCTTAATAATTTTATCTGACTTGATACATAAACAACAATATATTGGCTTTATGCTCCATCTGGACACAGCTAATAAATTTGGGTTACTCAGCTTTAAAATTGTTTTGCAGAAAGAAAACTCATTTAACTCATCAATTATGTGGTCACAGTCACTGTCTTTGGCTTTTTGGAATATAAATTACTTACTACATTAAAGCAACTCTGCTGTTGTAACAAATGTTATCAGTTGAGGGAGTATTGTATAGATAAGATTGTAAAATTGGACAACTAGTATACACATATTTCATAGTATGCTTATTTTATAATTTAAATATATGTATTAAAATATTTTCATAAAATGTCTAAATATTTCATATGGCTTTTCAGTTTAAATAATATATTGCAGTCTCTCCACTCCCAAAGAATGGGCACATTTAAAAAAGGTGACTTTCCTAAATGAAAACCTCATCTAAGCTTTCTAGCATAAAAACTTCACATGTGAGCATAATACCTGGAGAAAATGCAGCAACCAGGAAAGGAGAAGAAACCATGGGAAGTAGAAGAGAAATCAACAGTGAGGATGTGCTAGGAAATAAATGATGTGGAGGGGAAGTATAAAACGTTTAAATCATGAACTAAAACTAGGAATTTAAAAATGATATTGTAAGGAAAAATTCAGAAGAATTTTAAAGTAAATTTATTACCTTTCATACAACTCCTTCTTTTGCATTTGAGGTCGACCTTTTTTTGATTGTTCTCTCTTTCAGTTAGGAGGACTACACAAAATGCACAGAAAAACAAACTATGTAGCCCACATCATAAGCTGAATTTATACAATGGATAAAATTTCATAAATATATAATTCCAAGCTACAAAAGCAAAATTAATAACAAATGTATGCCTTTGTCTGAACTAGGTATAAACTTAAATAATTATTCATTTTATGCTATTCATAGTAATTATCAGTATTATAAGTTACCAATTTCACATGATGTTAATATATAAATAAAATCAACTTTTTGATATACATTATTGGTATAGTCTCATCATTTGACTTTAGTAGAAGTCTGATTGAACACAGCTTTTGATATATCAAAATGTATATATATATATTTAGGTAGCAAGATGCCATGATGCCACTGCAGTTAAAAGCACTGGTTGTTCTTCTGGAAGAACTAGGTTTGTTTGCCACATCCCATATTGTATCCAAAACCATTACCAACCAATTTCAGGGGAACTGATACACTTTTCTACCCTAAGTTGGCACTAGGCAAACACCTGGCTCACATATGTATATGCAAGCAAAATACCCATACATATAAAATACTTTTAAAGAATACATACATTTATATATGTATATATATATATATTAATGATATATCCCTACAGTTATAAAAATATTTTAATGATATTTATGTTTTTAACAAATATATTTGCATATATGTATATAAGAGCAGTTCAAGAAGTAAAAAGAGGCCATAGATTTGAAAAAGAACAAGGAGAAATACATGAGAAAGAAAGAGAAGAGAGACTATATTATTATATAAAATAAGGAAATTAAGGAATTTAAGGAAAGGGAAATTTGAAATGGCTTCTGAGCTGTGTGGTCTCCTTTGGTATAATTGAGTTGAAAGCAGCTTCTATGCAATGAGACCTAGACATCTGCCTGTGGTTTGCTGGCTCCGTCCCTAAATATAGCACAAAGCTAAGCATATCTCCATTGGAATGTCAAATTAAATATTAACAGGGTAGAACTAGACTAGGACAAATGGAGGCTGGAGTTAATAGCTAGAAGGTCTTTGGGACGTCCAATATTCTATTTGGTATATATTGTTTCATTGATAATGAAGACACCAAAAAAGATTTTTAGTAGAAATTTTCAAGACTGTAAAATTCCAGAATTGTTTGGCTAAGTCATTCAACATATTGTTCACAAAAAAATTTTGTTTGTTTTGGAGAATTATACATTCAAGTAGACATTTCAAGTCTACATAATGAAAATAAAAATTTATATTTTTCTATAGTTGTCATCTTTTAGGACTCACAGTTTTTATTCATCAGATCACTCAAAAATAATATTGCTATCACTTGTCTGACAGTGCCTTCCTAACAAATGCAGAGAAAGAGCAGATTTTTAAATTACCCTTTTCATTTTTTTTTTACCATTTTAATGAAAGTTGTGATGTAAAGGAAGAGATTAACAGTAAGTAAATATTCCAATGGTCTTATGGGAGATTATGACTTTCACCTTAAACATGAGCTCTGAATTTTTTGAATGTTTTTACTTTCTCTATTTTGCACTATCTACATTACAGAATTTTAATCATGCAAGAAATATTCTGCCACCTAATTTATTTCCTCCTCCTTCCAACCTTCTTTGTAACCTCCTGTCTTCATTCCATTTTATCTCTCTCTTTTTAATCCGTTTTCTCTCTCTTCTAGTTTGCCCTTCCTTTCTGTTCCTTTACCCTACTTTTAATATCTCTGCTCTGCTGAATACTATTTACCCTTCTTCCTTTCTTCTTTTATTTCTTTCTTTAACTGTCACTGAAATAGCAGAATATATGTATATTTAGACTGCTATAAGTGGTTCAAACGTAACTGTATGCAAATATTCCACAACATATACATGTATGGAAATGCCACATTAAGTCCACTGATATACACAAATTTGATATTTAATAAACCAGTTAAAAATACATTGTATGAAAAATAAGAAATTAAGTAAAACATATTTTCACTTATATTTGTATAAGTATATATATTCTCTCTGTCTCTGTCTGTCTGTGTCTCTGTGTGTGTGTGTGTGTGTGTGTGTGTGTGTATGTGTGTGCATGTGTGTGTGTATGCATGTGCATTTGTGTGAGAGAAAGTAGAATGGCATGTGCATAGAGATCAGAAGACAATTATGGGTACTATTCCTCACATTCCAATCTGAGACAGGTACCAAAGATGATGATACCAATTCTTGTGTTCCATTCTAGGACAGGCTAGGGTATCTTGTTCAGGGTGCAAATGCCAAACTTTCTGACCTGTGAGATTTTGGGAATTCTCCTGCCTGTACTTCTAGCTTCATGCCAGAAGCACAAAGATTGTGGATGGAGACTGGAATTACTGCTCTTAGGCTTATGTGAGTTTTAGGAGACCAAACTCAAGTCCTCACACTTCTATGACAAAAATTCTACCCAGTAGCCAAGGAGGTTATTTTTTTTCAATTCTTACTTATATTACTGATATTGTACTTAAAAAAATTAATTGTATAGTAATTTCACATCATGCACCTCAATCATGCCACCTCCCAGTCTTCCCATGCCTCCCTTACCTCCCGTGTAGTCTCTGTCCCTGCCAAAACCTCCGAATAATTCCATTTTGTTTTGTCCATATACTCAATGGAGCATTGTCAAATTTATAGCTCCCCAAGGGAAGAAGAGTCTTTCTCTGTCTATATACAAGCCAGAAGCTATCAACTGAGGAGAGCCATGAGGTGGCCAGAAAGGGGCAGGACCAGCTTCTACCACGTACTTATAGCATTGCCTGTGTGCATTGCTGTAAGCATTCGAGGGACAGGGCCAGAGACATCAACAGGTCCCTGGCTGTATCAGGACTATCAAGCTACTCATGGCCCTCAACAACTGAATAGTCCTCATGTCTCAACATGGCCTTAGATGGCTAACTTTGGCTACTCACATCAGATCAGCATGCTCTTGCCCACACCCTGGGCAACAAGCCAAAAGACATCACCAAGGTGTTAGGCTGTGGTACAGACTGCATATGTCCACATGAATCTCAGGCTTAATTGCAGCCTGTGGTCAAAGCACAGAATACAATCACCAACCTGTCCTCTGGTGACATCATGGACCATGGTGATCCGTCAAGGACGTTTAATGCAGAAAATGAAACTTTCCTCACCTTGGGTTACCCAGAACCAGGGACCTACTGCAACCAGCTGGCAGGTTTGTGCATTGAATCTGTCTGGATAAGCTCCAGACAGTTGTATACCATCCCTGCTGGGCAAAGACAGTATATTGGCCCCAGTCCTCTTTCTCACTTGTCCCCACTATGACATCTCCACTTCCACCTTTCTCCATAGTGAGTGGACCTCCTTGTTTTTCTATCTTCCCTACCTCTCTATCATATATTTGTTCATCATGTTGTCCGCCATCATAGACCACAAGGCTGTGGAAGGGCACTCAGGAGGTTAATCTTTCAATCAATATCATAACTACTGATTTGCTTCCAAAAATACTAGGTAACTAATGCACAAGAAAAGCCACTATTAAGATGATAAAATATAGAAGTATCATAAATGGAAGGGGATATAAATAGATGAAAAAGGTTGTTGTTGAAAAGAACTTATAGAATAGTGTTAATTATGTATATTTCTCCTATTTCCTTTCTGTTTTAAACATTTTTTTAAACTATGGGGGAAAGTACATATCCTGGGTCATGGTGTGAGGCCAGATCATTTCAAGGAACACAAGTGAGTAAGGAAGGAGAAGCTACAGCCACCCTTAGCTCTGTTCATAATGAAAAGAGGCCAATTGTGTTAAGTACATCAGTAAGTATTCCTACAAATAAACATTTTAGCTGGTAGGCCAGATCATATTATTTACTCTAAGTTCATGTTCAGCTTCAAAATGTGAGAGACATCCAACAGGAAATAAATGAGATACAGGCTTATTCTGTTTCGTTCTATAAACACTCTGAACTGGACTCATGTATCTGCTTTATTGGATGAATATGTGACCAAGAGAAAATGAGGCATGCTCGGACTGGGAGGCTGGACTTCAAACAAGACACTGTGTTGAGTGATAGGGTCACAGGTTCCATGTTATTCTGGAGAGGAACCTGGAGATAATGATTTGTTAAGGTCAGCCATGTTTTTACAATTCCATGATAGCTTGCACACAGGAAACTCTTCATAGAAAACCCCAAAACCCCAAGCTTTGCCAAACGGTGAACACAGACACACACACACACACACACACACACACACACACACACACCATGAGAATTGGCTGAGAAGGCAAAGTGATCTTGAGAATCATAACCAAGCCCCTTTGTGATGATAAATTTTCAAGCTGAATATTCTGGAGATTGGAAAGATGATAATAATATAATGATTGAAGAAAGAAGTCAATTTTTCCATTAGTATAGAACTATTTTTATACTAAAAATATGGAATGTTTTGATGATGCAGATCTGCCTACACTAAGGTAGTGGGCACAGATTTATACTGTGAGTCACACCAGAAGTCAGGTACAATGTACATGTTCTAGAATAACTTCTGTCACCTCTAGTTACAGTAATCCAGCAAACATAAAAAACAAGAATTCAATTGCCCATGAGAAGGCAAATATTTTCCAGACTCAACTAATAGCAACTGAATTAAAGTTGTTCCGTGTTAATTACAACTATTCATATAGCCCTATTGCAAAAGTTGCTATTTCCTATTTTAGATATTCCCAAGAGTGCAAGGAAAAGGAGCTATGTTGATGAAACTAATTACCTGGTAAAATTATTTTTAAAATTATGCAGAAAATGGAGCTTCATTAATATGAATCAATAATGCAATTTAGCTGCTAAAAAGGCTAATGCAATCTCAGTTTCATTAATTGAACCAGAGCATTGAATCACAGGAAATAATAGTTAGGCTGTACTTGGGTTTATTTAAAAAAAAAAAGATTTAAAAATACATGCATCTCTAGGATTTACACTTTGGCTAAAACACTCAGATATACTAGAATGTAATAGGAAAAAGAGAGAAGTAATAATCACATAAGAAGGAAATGTCTTTCCCCTGAGCAATTATCTGTCTGAACAAACTGTGCCTGGCTTTGTGAACAGTGTTCTCTCTGATGCTCCAACTGTAGCTGTATTACATTCAGATCATACATAGTATGAGTAATTTAACTTTTTGTGTATAATACCTCTTTCATTTTCCATCATGTATTTATTTACCTTCACAGAAACATTGACTTTTTTACATTAATCTGTTGACATCTTCTTCATACAGACAGTACTTTTTATAAGAACATGTATTTTTCTACCTATATTATTCAAATATTTGGTGCTACACTCTGTACTTCACACATAGAGTAAGTCTTACAACATGAAAAATATTTTAACACACTGGGAAATTTAGAAAGGTGTCTTAATAAGGAACCATAATAACTTCATAGTATTAGTCTATTGCTTCAGAATAGAAGGTACAAAGTGATGCTTTGGATTTCAAAAAGGTTACATTTTAGTATAGGAAATAGTTGCCATATATCTGAGGTATCATTCAATAGGAAGTTATTCTATGCTGAGGGAAGCATATGATAATCAATTATAAAGGCATATATGTATTTGAAAATGGATTAGCTTGTTTAAGAAACTTTCAAACTTTTTGATTTTATTGTGCTGTAGTCGCCAATTTGTCACATTTCAAGAAGCCATTAAAATTCTGTAGCAGTAATATGTGTCTCCCTTGTAACTCAGCTCACTCTTTGTATGCTATTTTTAGACTAGGTTGTGCTAAAATATAAAAACGAGTAACTGTCATGTGACATATAAACAATGAACCTAAGCCAGTGAATACAGAACTAATTGAAAGTCATAGTGAAATGTCTTCCTCACATTATGCCACTTTCCTTAGTTCTATGCCGTCATACATCCCTTCAGTTGTCATCTTGGCATACCTAGGAGATAGCATTTGAGAAATTATCTCTATTATAATGGCATGTATGCATGCTTATGGAGCCCTTTCTCAATAGCTAACTAATAGCAAAGGACCAGCCCACTCTAGGCAGAGTCATTCCCTCATTAAGTGGGACTAGGCTGTAAAGGGAAGGTAGCTGAGCATGAGCCTGGGACCTAACAAGTAAGCAGTATTATTCCAAGATCTCTGTTTCAGTTCCTGTCTTGAATTGCTGTCCTACTTTTTCTATAAACTGTAAGCCAAATGAATCCTTTTCTCCCCCAGTTGTTTTCTGTTACTAGGATATATAGAAAGAATTCCTTTCCAAGTTAAGAATAACATATGGTTATGCTATTTTTGGAACACAACTAATGTTTAAATGTGGTTATATTTCTTATGACTATTTCATGATAAGTACTTATATGTGTTATATCTATTAAAATAAATGACATAAGATGATTCTTTTGAAAAATTATTCTCATTTGGAATTCAAAGTTTACCTCTTTCTTTGTGTGAATTATTATTATTATTTTTTGGCTTCGGTCTTCTGAGGCAGGAGTATCTGATGCCACTGTGCCTAGCCAGAGCTCATCCTGTAACCTAGAGTCTTATGGAACTTATTACCCATTGTGTTCATCTCCCATAGGCTGGTATTATAGTTCTGAGCCACCATTCATAGCCAAATTGGAATTTTATTAGAAAGTATTTTCATGCTGTAACACAGGATTACCTCTAGTTATTTTATGTACAGAAAGGAAAGTTCAATCTAGCTTTATATTGGCCTACTATCTGTCTCTTGTTAGCTTCTGTCTAAAGTAGGCTTTTGCCCCCCAAACAAAGTAACCATACTCTGTCGAGAAAACTGAACTTATTTTTTTCTCCAAAAACTGTAGCAACACTTGCCATTAATTTCCAGTGGTTCATGTTGGGTTGGAAGCACTGTTTTTTTTTTTTTTTTTTTTATTAAAAAAAAAAAAAAAAGCAAAAGCCTGAGTGATTTCACCACAGTTTGTAAGCTAATATCATGTATTAGACCATGTTGAACACCTAAGGTACAAAAGTAATAAAGAACATACACTGCTATTGGTAGAGGTTATGTGGCCAGTAAACTGATTACAATTTACTGATGCCCATAATTTTGAAGCATTTGGAGAAATGGCAAAAACTTATGAAGTCATTTACTCATGGTTTCATAGACATAATTGAGGCATCCTGGTTTCCATCCTTTTAAGCTTAGTTGATTTAAAAATTCGTTCCACATCTCACTGTGTCTTCTGATAAAAATGCTTATTCCTTTATAAATTGGTTCATTGTTATTACTGATTTGTGCCTCCTCTAATGTTTTGGAGAGCATAGCCACAATGAAGATAAAACTGTAAGGAAATATTATAGTACATTTCTGATAACCAATATTTCATTGGATTTTGAAGAGAGACCTTGAACCCTCAACTTATTATCTTGAAAATGCAAGGTATCAGCTGGTTCTTATTAGTATTCTAGAATTCATCATTCAGATAATTCTGCAAGTATTTGTTTGTGAAACATCATGCATCTGAGTTGCTCTACTATTATTTTGGTATATGGCCCAAACTGTTCTTTGCAAACAGTTGGATGATCAGAAAGGTGGATAGATAGATCAATAGGTGATGATTATGATAGATAGATAGATAGATAGATAGATAGATAGATAGACAGACAGATAGATAGTTGCATGATGAATAGATAGATAAATGATGGATAGACAAACAAATATATGATAGATGATTGATAGATATATAGATAAATTATAGATGGATAAGTAGATTTAAAAAAGCGATGAAAGTCTATATAAATGAATACATATGTACATAAATAGATGGTAGTTAGATAAATGAATATATAGATGATAGGTAGATAGATGATAAAAAGATAGCTATATTGCTTAGTAGATAGATATGAACAGAAAAAAAGAATATTATAGTTAATATGTTGTATCTAGACAATAATAATGGCTAATGTATTCTAACTTATTTCTAAATTTTAATCTTAATTGTCTGAGTATGTTCTGGCCTGTTTATATGTTTAGAAAATGATTGATTAGAGATTAATGAGACAAGTAATGGGCAGTGGATTCCCTAGAACTGAATTTACAGATGGTGATGAGACACTAGGTGGGTGTTGGAAACTGAACCTGGGTCCTCTGCAGGAGCAGCAAGTGCTTTTAACTGCTGAACTGTCTCTCCAACAGTTAAAAGCACCCAATGGCTAGTATCTTCTTTTCACAAGAAAACGAGTATGTTATAAGGAGAATGTTTTGAATACTGAAAAATATAATGTATATTTGTCATAGATGCAAGTAAAGTAGCACATAAAATTTATCTCCAGGCACTATTGATTGTCAACAAATACTGTGAAAGTTTTTCAACAAATCTTCATAGACAAATACAGACATACAAAGCCCAACTTTCTTAGTCTTCTTTTGTTCCTAGATCTGCTAACCTCAGCTTGCTTTTTATCCTTACTGCACTTTTTTTCTCTGACTATTTGTCTACTATTATGTCTTGGGGTATCTAGACTTTGTTTTTATCTAATGTCCCTTGAGAATCAACTGGATTGCAACTATGAAAAAAATCACTTTGTTATTAGATATCATAGATATCAGTAAACAAGAATATGTTAAAAATATAGTTAGAAATTATACTGATTTATTGAACTGGCTGTTATCGGTTTTCCTTCAAGATCTCTTGTTTCCCTAGTTCCGGGTAGTTGGGTATGCTTTCATAAGGAGGTATTATTTCACTCTTGTTGAGTGAGTCTTAATATTAAGTCCAACTAGAGGGCTGTTGGCTAATGTCCAAGTCTGTGAACACCCTTAAGATTATCATGTTATGCTGTTCAGTGTTACAGTTTATGGGCATCGCAGATGGGTGGGACTGTTAGAGTCTTCCTGGTACTTTCTGGTACTGTGAGGACTAGTTTTCAAGAGGAGGCTTTTAGGTAAAAGCCAGCTCAAATTTTCTGCCCCTGCATCTGAAGTACATTGTGTCTGCAGCATTAGAGATTTGCCTACCATCTCCAGGAGGCAAGCACATGAAACTGCAATGGCTTATAATGTTTTAGAATTCTCTTTGATGACCTTGAGTAACAAATCAAAAGAGACATTCTCATGTATTATGTTGAGATTTTTGATAGACTGTTTATAGCTTTTGAGTGGACATGATTAGCCCCAACAGGAAAAATCTGTTTAAACTATAAATGTGTATTTGTACACTGATATATATATATATATATATATATATATATATATATATATTATATATATATATATATATAATAGATATTTTGAGTTAATAGTATAATTTTGACTTTTTCAAACCTCCTTACTCTTCTTTATCTTCTTCACTACTTCTGTATTTATATCTTACTTATTCATAATTAGAATCTCTATAATGTCTTAACACTAGCAAAAGAATTACAGACAACTAAGGAATGCTGACAGCAAGAAAAATACACCCTCCCACACAGGAAGAGATGTGTTGCTTGGTTAGCAAGGGCCAAATGGTCAGACCTGAAAACAGATCCGTACAAGTAATATTAGATTTACTGACTGAGTTGCACTTCTATATTCATTAACAAAGCAAAAGAGACCACAGATTTTAAAGACAGCAAGGAGGGATGTAGATCGATGGTTTGAGGGAGGCACCAAATGTGACTTCTGCATTGTCTGGACATCTTTCTTGCTATGTAGATAGGACTATTTTTTAATCTGTTGCCATACTGAATTTTACTACAATGTGATTATGTTTTACATATTTACTTTTAAGATCTATGTTTCCTTTAAAATGACATTTAAAATTACTAATTTGCCTAGTATTAGCATCAGTAGTGCTAGGTTGTTTAGTTTAATTGCCAACTTAAAACAACTTAAGTATACCTAGAGAAAATTTTCAGTCACTTGTTACTAGGTATTTCAAAAGCTTGTTGTTTATATCTTTCTCATTACTTTTCTTATCCATTTAAATTATTTTAGAACATCTGCTTTGGAGTGTTTCCTTTGAAGTTTTCTTCCACTCCTGTTTTTAATCATTATTTTTGGTCAAGTTCATGAGTTAATTAGCATTATTATTATTGTGGCCAAATACCTATAAAAAACAATGTAAGAAAGGGAAAAATCCTTTGCACCTGTGGTTTTGCAAATGTCAGTACCTTGTAGTGAAAGGGGCACTGTAAGACTGAGCAGCTCCCATTGTGGAAACCTGGAATCAGATCAAAAGAATTCAGAAAAGAAACAGGGCAAGACATGTCCATTAATGGCTCACCACAAATGAAGGCTTCCAGTTAGGCCACTTCCCTCTTCATTATATAATGAAGCCACCCAATGCGGAATTCATTAAGTTAGAGGCCCTAATATCTAATCAATTTTCAAAAGACTTTCAGCTACAAAATATATCTCTAATATATAAGTCTGTGAAGCACATGCTATTCAAACAATTAGCCTTCTATCCCTCAACTCGTATACATGCACATACACACGTACACACACACACACACACACACACACACACACACACACACACACACACACACACACACACACACACACACACACACATATATACACACAGAGAGAGAGAGAGAGAGAGAGAGAGAGAGAGAGAGAGAGAGAGAGAGAGAGAGAGAGAGGTGTTCAGGGAAAAAAAGCTCCAGACATCGACACCAGGTACAGTACACTAAAGGAATTGTAGGTTGTTCAGTGAATGTGTACACATAATATAAAGTACAATTTGATTAGGGGCCCATAGCTTGACAGTGAAAAATGCTCCTACCTCCTTACTATCAAAGACCTAAATAAAGCTCATATCACTTTTGACATTTTTTTGACATTGATAAATTTCACTCATAATTTTAAAGTCATCAAGATTCATGGAGTCTGTTTCCTCCTCTTCATTAAAAAATGACAATCAAAATTATGTTTGATTTAATGCATTTGAGAGGAACATGGAGTTAGACATGGCAACTAGGAGTGTCAAGATAGATAAGATGTAATCTGCAGGTTTCTTTGTCTTGTCTGGAATAAACTCTCAAGCAAAGAGAGGCAGTGAATGAGAAGGGCTAGAGATTTGACTGGATGTACTTGTGCATGCAAGATGCTGGCTACAAAATTCAAATCACATGGAATTTTTGTGTTTTTGAAATTTTATTTAGATAGGACAATCAGACCTACAGACTTGCACTGTCTGAGGAATGAGACATAAGTGAGGATGCTGTGATTTAGGTCAAACGAAACACTGATGAAATTTACAAGTATCTATAAAACATGCTTCCAGGACTCTGTGATTTATATAATTTGTTTGTGTACATCACAACTGTGGAGATTCCTACACGTCTCATGTAAACAATTGGTATTTGTTTAGGTTTTGCAGCACAACAATATTAGGAAGCTGAATCCTCTATGTCTTAATTTTCTCTTGGTTATTTTGGAAAACTTCAGAGCATGTGGGCATAATATAAAGCAACCACATAATGTTAAATTGTTATTTAGGGAGATGATTCCATACTCCATGTATTTATCATGCCATTATTTAATGAAAATATAGATCATACAATTGTAATCCAGAGGTATAGAAAAGATCAGTTCATTTAGAGATATTTTCATAAGAATTTGCTTCAAAAATTGTTTGACTACAAATATTAATTTTTAATTTTTGAAATATTTGAAATCATGTAGTATGTTCTGAACTAATATTACTGTGTATGCATGTGCCCAGCACAGCATACCTGTGTAGGTAAGAACAAGTTTGGGATGTTGATTGCCTCTTCCACTATTACATAGGTTTCAGATATCAAGACATAAAGCTTCCATCATTTTGGTTGTGAGTAGCTAACTCACTGCACCACTCTGTCAGCGATTATCATTATAATTTTTAAAGAAGAAAGTATAAATTCTTCTTTATACACTCAAGTGGAATGAGTGTGTGATGGTAATGAGCCTAAAATTAGACTGCAGTTTAAACTCAGTCGAGATGCTCTCTCTCTCTCTCTCTCTCTCTCTCTCTCTCTCTCTCTCTCTCTC